>JBBBWG010008835.1:0-23732 GCA_037176905.1 Azolla pinnata | reverse complement strand
AGGCAGCTCAATACATATGTGAGTGTTCTCTGGGACCCCTATCTCATCTTTCTTTTGTTTTTCTGGAAGAAACGTAGAAAGGAATGCTTTACTTTCGATTCTCTATTTTGTCCGGCAAGGTTTTATGCTTTGGTTTGATGGCTTCGATTTTCTTCTCAAATCTAGTAATGGAATGGTTATGTAGGTTTCGTCTGATTTTCTTCTCAAATCTAGAATTTGCTACGCTATCAAAATATGCTATGACTTATTTCTTTTGCTCCTGAACTTTGCTGTGCTTTGCTATCAAAATCGTTCATTACTTGCTCCTAAAATTGATTTTTTGGTAATTGTCACTCCCATATGTGCTTATGAACATTGCCAAGCAAAATATCATGTAATTGTTGTTTGTGTACATGCGCCACTAAGCGTTTCTTCAAATCATGCAGTCCCTAGTGTCACATGCACAAGGGTACTGGCTTTGGGTTTTCTTGGTCATTTTGTAGGGATCATACAAAAGAAAACAGAAAAAGACATTTATGCTTTATGAGAAATAAGAAACTCTGCAATGGTATAGCTTTTAGATAAATCTTTCTCTGAAGATGGCTTATCGTGAGATGCTATCTATTTAATATGATTTGGAGTTACCAATATTTTCTGTGAAATGAAGGGAGTTGTTATGCATTTGAGTATTTATGGATGCCATCAGAAATGTAAGTTAGCCAATTTGATTTAAGAATAAAAAGGGAGTAATTAGCACGATCTTCCTCTAATCGCATAATGGATTGGGCACATGGTTTCTCTGATTCAGTCATTTCATTTGCGGACCTGAACTAGAACTATATGTGCTTATCGCCATATCACATATGAGGAGACGATGCTCGGACCTGCCTGACCCCTGGGGCTCTATAGAACATGTGTCTCTTTATGATTGTATCGAATACAAAACTGGTTGCGTTTACTCTCATTTTTATATATGGGCAACCAAAAGTGAACAATAGCTAGCTGACCGAGGCTTTACATCTAACAGATCTCATGTCTGCATAAGTAGTGCACTCTGATGAAAACATAGCACAAAAGCAACAAAGGAAAACAGTGCTCATAACAAGAAGGAAAAAACATATCTAGTGATGGTGATGTTATTATACTCAAAATCACTCCCATAACTTCCGACTGACAATACCATCATGATGTCAAGTTATGGACTGACAATAACATCATGATGTCAAACTCGCTTGCAGTCCTATTGTAACCACAATGGGAGATAAAGAGATTGTCACCAATATACGGATGTACACAAATTTAGCAAAACACTCAAAATCTGACCTGTTACTTTTTTCTTGTTATGTATTACTGTGGAGCTTTTTCTGTTTAATTCTGCTGCTTGATCTCTGAATTATTGATATATCACCTGCATAGGCTGCCATTACAATCCCATGTTTCGTCAGCAGGCATGGCAGTAAATTTTAAGTTTTGAAGAGTATCTCTATTTTTGCAGAAACAAGTTGATTAGAACTAGTCCCAGTTCTAACTTCAAATCTGGATCTACAGTATCTTTATCCGGGACAACATGCTATGTCAACCATGAACAATTTAATATTATATTGTTTGGTGACTCATACTTGTTCATGCATGCAGGGGTTCCGTAAAATCTGCTCTGATCAATGGGAGTTTGCAACTGATGGATTCTCCAGAGGGAACAAGGATGGGTTGAAGACCATACATAGGCGAAAGCCATCAACATCACCATCATCATCATCATCATCAAGCATGGATCATCTGGTGGCTGATCAACAGCACACAAAGTGCTTATACACCGAATCTGTATGTTCCAAGCTTCTAGAGACAACAGCGAGGTTGCAACAAGACAAGGCCAGCCTTGTGATAGACCTAACCAACTTGAATCGAGAACGAAGATTGACAGATGAAGACTTAGATGAGTTCAAGGAACAACTTCTTATGCTAGAGAATCGTCAACAGCAGATACTTTCCCTAATAACACAAGCTGCGATGAATCCAGGGTTATTCAATACAGTCACCATGCAAAGAGTAGTTGAAATCCAAGCATTAATGCCAATTAAGAAGAAACGCAAGTTATTCGAAGCCAATGATGAAGAAATCATTGTTCAATTTGAGGATGATCAATGTTGGAGGAAAAGTGATCAATTCAATCGCATTGATAATGCCATAACTAGTTCTACCATGTCACCAATGAGAATTCTTGGTCGGCATAGTATGTCCTTGTTGGGAGGGAATCGCTCAAAAAAACATGTTACTAGGATGGATATGCGTATTGCTACTAAACATAATTTGAATGATGTGTGCGAAGATGTAATGCCACATCATTTTCAGGTGAATGACAACCGAGGCCAAATTGCATTGCATAAGGTGAGTGATTGTGTTGTATCTTCAACTTCACAATCAGCATGCAAAGAAATGGATAAAAGATCTGTAGTGCAGTCGTTGCAAACCAACGAACACAAAGAAATGGATAAAAATTCTACCAACAATGGATTCTGGGGAAAGTATCTTACAGAGAGTCCCACCACAGATGTGGAATCCGATGTGGAAACAGATGTTGAAAATGAAGGAAACCCTCAGTAAAGAAGGTTGCTATAGGCACTTGTACTACTATATTTATGGGCAGTATGCTATTCGGCAGACTAGAAATGCTGCATGGTTCTTTGATTATATATATGATATTTACCATGTAAATATAGACATAAGCTGCTAACACTCCCTAATGATGACCTCTAACTTTATGCATGTAGATTGAAAACAAAAACAAAACAGCTCGTTTAGCCCCAATCTGTGTTTATTTAGCCAAAACATTGATTGTCTGTTTTTTGCATCCTTTCTTACGCCCATAGAAATGTATGGGTATGTGTGGAACAGAGTTATGAGACATAATATACGCTGATTTCTGGTATTATTTCTGAATGCCAAACAATTTTCTATTACTTTCTTACAACGAATATCTTAGACTTTTTTATGTGCACTACATTTTTCAGTTTTTGTGGGTCTCCAACTATCATGGAGAAAATGCAGAGACTAATTAGACTCTGATTTTCGGTGCTGCTTGAATTCAAAACAAATTCCTATCCGCTTTCTTACAATGAGTGAGTGCCTCTGAAAGTTTTGATACTTAATCAGAAAGCACATTGGTCGGTCATTGGCAACTTTCTTTCTAAATTTGTTAGTAAAAAGGTTCATAGTTTCTGAGTGATTGAAGTGACACTCTTGCCAAATGGCTGGCCGATTGAACCATCTACTGGTCTAACTCATCTAAATGCAACATTTACATATATGTGATAAAAATGAGTTCTGAAAGAGCACCCCTGCTTCATACATGCACGTGTTACAGCAACAACATTCAGCAGAAAAACATTGATGTTCAGTAAATTGTATGAAAGTAAGCAGGCTTGCACGGTACCATTGCTTCCATCTTGCTTACTTCCATACAACTTCCCGGACACTCATCAGTGGAGAGAGACTGTGAATACACACAAAAGAGTACATGCAAAATCCGTCATCATACACTTGAAGTTCTTCATGGGCTCAAGTTAATCTTTTTTATAAAGAATACATCTTTGTACAATCAATAGTTGTTAGAATTCACGGTATTTTTCTCTCATGTTTAGACGTTGCCATGGACACCTATATAAACCATGTGAAACTCTCTCTCTCTCTCTCTCTCTCTCTAGGGAGTTCTTTCTACTTCGTAACCTCCTAGAAAAACTTTTGACATACGATGAGGTTGATAAGAGGTGCGGTGTTATTTGCTGGGCTATTAAGCGTTTCCATGAAGGATAAAGATTTCCAGACATCATTTTCCTGGGGCATAAAGTTGACATGAGTTATGCCCCACATTACATCCAACAAAACTGCAACCTCATTTACAGTCATTTCTTCAAAGAAGCCCTGCACAAATGACATGCGTTTCATTATTTTCTTACTTGTTAAAATACCAAACTACCCTTCACTTTGTTGATTGTGGTCCATGACAAAATGCAAAGTGATGAACAAGATCTCTTTTTCCACTCACAAAACAACCCACTCTCGTTGAGCATTTTTCTGGTGAGCTTCAAAAACTTTCTAGTGGGTGATACTAGTCTAACAGAAATGCCCAACAAGTTCTGGGCAGTATGCCTGTTTATGCAATAAAGGGAAGTTTTATATCCAAGTTTCTTTATTAGAATTTGGTGAGCCTGCACGCACCTTGTAAAACTTAATGAGAAAGGAGAACTCAAGTTCCTCTGCAAACTTGGACTCGGAGTTCCCCGGCTGTCATCATGCCCTTGAATACTTGTATCAGTGGTTGTCTCGAGCGGTTGAAGCGCAGAAGATATGGACTGTAGATCCTAGTATTAGAACATACGTCCAATGCGCAGGCAAGCTTTTTCAGTGTCATCTAAACTTACAAATTTTGTCATTTTTTACATTCATTTCTTTTTAATTGTCATCTTTATGTTTTTCCATTCTTTGCATCTCCATTTCTTCCATTTGCTTTGATTTTTTCCCCTTCAACAGTAACAGTTTTATCTTTTCTTCATTTTTTCCATGTTTCACATCACTTCAGTATTCCTTAGGCCTTTATTGTTTTTGACGCTACTCTAATGTTTTTATTTTGCCCATCTCATCCATTCTACATAAACTTTATTCCATTTTTTCTCACTTTTGCATTTTTGGTAGAATATACCTTCAACCCTGAACCAAACGTTAAAGCATTCTCCAGCCGAGGTCTAGGAACACTACCCTGTCAAGAGGAAACCATCAGCATGGATTTACTCCAGTAGAAGTAGAGAGAAGAGCATGTCAGAAAGACATTCTCTCGTCTATGAACCTGAATCGGTTGTATAGGTTGTGGTCGTCGAGATGGCTGCATCCCCTCTACAAAATTGCATAAATATACAACACCAGTATTGGCAATATCCTGGAAATCAATTCACAGCACTAAAGCATCAATATTTTGATTATCGTGCAATATAACACAACCTCAAAATTATGAATAGTATGAAAAAACCTGCTTGCTCTCAATGCTCTCAATCTTCACACCCTGTACAATACACTAAGATTATAATACTGTTCAAATAGATGCTGAATCCGAAAATGCATAGAACACTGCTTGTACCAAAGCTTGAACAATCCTTTGAACGCTTTCAATCTCAAGACTGTATCTTGCAATATCTCCAGTTAAGTTGCCAAGCTTTGTATTAACAAAAAAAGCTTGAGCTATTAGTTCATCATAGTGACAGGAATCAAAAGGAAAAATTTACTTGAGGCTCGAAATGGCACCGCATTTTTCAACTCTACTTGTGCTTCCAGATTTTCATCTAAGCTTCCTGAAAGCGTGTCTATTCTAGTGTTCAAATGCTTCTTTGTATCCTGAGAAAAGACATATGATATGTTAAAAAATACAAAAAGTAATATGCCTAGACATATAGGCTTCCAACTTTCACCTCCTAATACTCACAGACAATGCAGTCGTAACATGTTCAAGATGTTGTGAAACATTTGTAATAGCATCTGACATGCCTCGTTTTGTCACGTACATTAAATCTGATAAGGAGAAGCCCTGAAATTAAAAAGTCAATTGGGTTGGTTGTTAGACTTCTTGGAATCATCCACATGGATGAATATAAGATTGCCCAATCTGTTCAAATCAAAGAAACCTACTATCACAAAAAACAAGCTTCTCTTTATTATTACCAGTACTAACCTGCCATCTCAAATAACCATAACCAGTAGCACCAATAAGTAATGCTGGTACAGCGACTGAGAAGAAGACGCCTGTGGTTGATGAGAAAAATATAAAAAGTTACCCCAATAATCCCCATAAACATTTTCATCATCTGTTTTATCGTAATTAAGTGATCTAGTTGCAGAACTTGTTATGATGGACTCGCAGCAGATACATGCATATATATATATATGTGTGTGTGTGTGTGTGTGTGTGTGTGTGTGTGTGTGTGTGTGTGAGTACTTCCATTTTATATTCAATTTTAAAGGAGCCTTTACTAGTTTATTTTTACCTTTTTCTTCTGAACCCCCCCCCCCACACTTTCTCTCTCCCTCTCTCTCATTGTCACGGGTAGCAAGGATACTTGTTAAAATAATGAAGTCAAGGAACCATTTTGCATATTCTTATTTTGGTAATAAAATACACCAGATCAAGACAATGCAGTACTCAGGAAACATTCACAATAGTGGAAGTGCTGGTATTCCAGTGGACTGTTTGATTAATAATTCTTATACGTTACAATCAATGCAAATAATTTTTACATAGTTTTCCAAAACCAAACTCACATTCAGCGTCTTCGAAATATGCAAGATTTTCACAAATACAAAGCAAATACTATTAATCTATAAGCTCACCACTAGATGTCGAGCTCCCTGATACAACTGTTACAGAAGCTTTTTCCGATGCTAAATGGCTCAACTCTTGCCTTAATTTGTTCAGCTGCATACCATATTTCAGAAAACAATATATTGGTAAGAACATTTTCTACTAAATCAATAAATCCGTGTGCATACCTGTGCTATAAGACTAGGATCAATGGAGTCCTGCTTCCCAGATTGAGTATCATTTTTTAGATGCTTCACCAGAACCTGGAGGGTCGACCATGAATGATGATTAGCCATTATTTCCGTCAAAATCATTGCGTTTTCACTGATTTGTATCCTGTACTTCTGGAGAAAATACAAACCTTGTATGTGTCCTGTAGAAAATCAGAGATACCACCATTTTGCACAAGAATGGATCCAGCCACACCTAAGACAATTGATCAAATGGAAGAAAGTATCAGAAAACTACGACCATGTTTTGAAACCTGAACTAGCCCATTCTTTTGCATGGCTACATTGAAATTTGATACAGCTTGTGCAACTTCCATATGATAATAATTAAACTGACATTGAACATGCTACAGTAACATATCATGTTAAAAGTTATCTGGCCATAATCCTATTCCTACAGTGGATATTCTAACTTATTAATCTGTATCTGTCTTCTGCTGATACCCAGTTGAAATGCTTTTTGAGATAAGCAAGGAACGTGTCAAACAAAGACATTCTCCAAATGTATAGTAAAACTTCTATCAAGAAGTAAGCAAACCCTAGTATTACAGAGTTAAACATTACTTTCTAACAAGAAGCTTGCACAAAACAAAAAATGTTGGATGAGAACAACCTTAAACCATAGCATGAGAAAAAGCTTTAGCACTATGGTGCACCTAAAGCAATGGATCATAATAGCTACCAAAAGCTTCCATGGTAAGACTCTGAAGTAGACATTGACCCCTAATGTCTGATGAAAGCTAAGCCTTGAACCATCATGCCAGATGAAAAAGAATTGCTGGTAGTTCACAATGTGGCTGACAAGAATCCAGTTTACGGTTAAATAATCATGAAAGATATTCAAATACCCTAAACCCTGACTCCTGAAAAGACTTAAATCTCGATGAAATCCTCTTTTACTCCATGGATATCAATCTAAAATCCCAACTGGAAACAAAAAGAACCAATCTTAAGGAGAGAAGTCTAAATAACCGGCAGAAACGCAGTAACTTCGAGATTAAGGAAAAGAATCAACTTCAAGTTCAATGAAAAGTATCAATTGACTTCACGGTTACATCATCAGAAAAGATATTCAAACAGCTTAGAAGTGCAACAATGCCACGAATAAAATTTAGAGCGAAGAACGATATTGGAGTTTTTAAATGGATCGCTAACACTCACTAGCACCAAGGATGATAAGAATCTTAGAAGCTCCAAGAGCCGCGCTCAGTGCCATCGCCAACGGAAGGAAGTAAAGCAAAGACGGACGTGCGTCAAGAGATAAAACCTGGAAGAAGAAGAAGAAGAAGAAGAAGAAGAAGGAGAGTAAGGAAAGGCTGATACAAAAGGAAAACAACAGATTTGAGATTGGGAGAAGGCAGAGAGGAACGGAAGCAAACATGGATTCGGGATCAAACCTGGACATGTGGGAGAAGGGACGAGAATCTCGTTACCCTGTCGACTCGTTCTTGTCGCGAGAGTCCCGTCTGGCGCCTCTTCTTCCGACAAAACGCGGAACCGGGCAAAACAGAAAGCAGAGCAAAACAGAGTTTAGGAAACGCAAAACAGCAAGCAGAGCAGAGTTTAGGGTTTCAGGGTTTCAGGGTTTTAGGGTTTTAGGGTTTTAGGGTTTAGGGTTTAGGGGATTTTAGGGTTTAGGTGTTTTAGGGGTCTCAGGGTTTTAGGGTTTTAGGGTTTTAGGGTTTTAGGGTTTTGGGGATTTTAGGGTTTAGGTGTTTTAGGGGTTTTAGGGTTTTAGGGTTTTAGGGTTTTGGGGATTTTAGGGTTTTAGGGTTTTGGGGATTTTAGGGTTTAGGTGTTTTAGGGGTCTCAGGGTTTTAGGGTTTTAGGGTTTTAGGGTTTATGGGTTTAGTGTCGTGGATTGTAACATTCGCACTCGTTGAAAATATCAATTAACGAGTGTGCGAATGATAAACGAATGCGAATATTACAAGCATGATACTTAATCTTCTCAAAGTTTTAATCAAAGTAAGGCATATTAGTTCCATGGTAGTTCGAATCTCGCTTACGTTCACTTGTTGTTGTAATTATATGTTTTATTCCATTTTTTACTTTGGAGCTTTTTTTTTTTCATTCTCGAATAATACTTTCAAACTCGAATACGAACGTGCGAATGCATTCTTGACTAAAATCTACGCTTAGGGTTGAAGGTATTATCACTGGACATTGTTGTGAACTTTAGGCCAAGCAAAAAAAACTCTTTTGTGATCAATGCGTAGAAAGAAGCATCACCAGCAATTGGGATTAGCTCGCGATCGATCAAACGAACCTCTACGTAAACGACATCGGCATATTCTCTTTGTTCGTATCGATTCGCCCTCATTAAAAAAAAATTTCGGTCCTCTTCTATTGCTGTTAGCGTATCGTGCGACCTCTCGCGATACAGAAAAGGCGATATATCTGACAAGTAGGTGGAGATGGTGTCGACGTAATTGGACGAATCGAAATCGATGAAGATAGAAGCTCGAGAATTAATCTTACCCTATTCCTCAGAGCCAAGCCGTAATGGCTATAAAATGCTTGGGCGCTAGTACGGCAACTCTTCGCCCTAATTCTCCCTCGTAATCCTCCTCGTCGGCCTCGATTCAGTCGATAATCACACGATGATTGATCGCTAAACCCTTTCGCTAATCACGAGCCCAAATTGCTGGAAGAAAACGCGTTTGTACTCCACACCCATTGCGTGTAAAGCTAGCATACCCCTGATATCCTCTTAGTTCCATCCGATTCGAAGCTTGTCAGCGCCAATTACCCCACGCTTGATCGAGCCCGCGCTAACTGTAACGATCAATAGACGATAGATACCCTGCAATGCAGTGCCCACAAACGTAAAAGTCGTCGCGACTCCTAGCGATGCCCGAAACGCAGGCGAAGAGCCGGCAGCCAATGCTGCCTAACCCGCATGCTTAGCGAAGCGTCGTGGCATCATTAAACGCCGGTTTTGTAGTAATGACCCCCCGCGTCCGAGACTTAACCACCTAATCTACGAGACGAGGAGGAGCATCTCTTGGTGGATGAATGAATGTGGGGTTTAGTTGGGAGTTTGCTGCTGTTGGTGTTCAGTTAATACACAATGTTGCCCCCTCCGCATCCCCGACTGATCATCTGTCCAATCCATATTGAACTTGGTCTTATTCTTCTTCTTCTTCTTCTTCTTCTTTTTTGTTGTCTTTTTTTGGTCTTGCATGAACATGCCCTTTGTCGTGGCCGCTTAATCCTGCGCGCGATTAAGGCAATTCGGTCGGAATCGAATCCTAACCAAACCTCGAGCGGGGTTTTCTTTTGTTTCTTTGTTTTGCATGGTATCAGAGGGTGAGGGTGTGTCCCCCCATTCACACCAGTTTTTCTTGATCAGACTCCGAGCCATCGCACGAGACACTCTGTCTGTTGTTAACCAGTTGCTGGTGTTTTTGTCTGCTCCTCCGAGGTCTTTCATTTTTAGCCGGCGATGGCAGACAGAGTTTTAGGCCAACAGAGAATGACCTAACACTCCGACACGGGTTATGGACGCATGTCCGTCCCGTTTGTTGATAATGATAAACTAGGTGGTGGTTGTTGTGTCGTGGTCCTCGGGGATGATCATCATCCGTTCGTTTCATTCACACGTTCCGACTACAGCTAATCAAGGAAGGAGAGGGAATGTTCTCTTTTCTTTGCGGGCGCGACGATGATCTTCTTCGGATTCCACTGATCGCGTTACGTAGAGAAGCTTCTACGCGTATCTCCCTCTTCTTCTGCATGCAGGAGTTCTGTAACGCTAGTTACGGAAAATCAATACCGTCCTGGGCCAGAAAGTCTCTCATCGAGAACAAAGCTGGCTGGCTAGCTGGCTGACTGACTTACTTATTGCTGCCCTGGGTTTAAGGAGCTCGAGGGACCATAACGGCAGAAAAGACGATGGGCCTCACACAGGCAACCAACGACCAACCGTATTCGATGCAATCGGAGGAGCTAAACAGCAGATGACGACGGCGGCGATGATCAGGATGAGGAGGATGATAATCCTTTTTTCTTCTTCTTCTTCTTCTTCTTCTTCTTCTTCTTCTTCTCCGCCCACATCATCTTCTGCTCGGAACAGAGACGGAGTCTTCGTTCGGATCTGACAGACACATCTCCAGCTTCCGAGGGATGGCCCCGCGATTGCGTTGACGACGAATGATACATGGGTATGTATGCATGTACATGTTCACAGCATGCACACATGCCCCACCATGCAGGTGCATGCTATGCACATGCCAATCCACATACATACATACATGCCCACAACCATCCACATACATACGGCCATGCACATACATACATGCCCACGACTGTCCACATACATACATGCCCCATACGCATACACGACATACATGCATGCATGCATGTGCACTGCTCTACGCATGTATGCGTATGTGCTGACTCGGATTCAGAACGTGTGTACGTATAATTCAAACGTACGTACGTCCTGCTGCGCGGCGTATCTACGGATCTATACGTATACGGTCCGTGTATAAATACACACGCCCGAGAGAGACGGAGGCGGAGAACATGGCGGAGCATCTCTCTGCTTTGCGCCATTTCTGATGTGAGCTTCGTCCTCGTGTTTCCTCTGTCTGATCTGCTCCCATCGGTGCGCGAGAGCATGATATGCCTGCTCCCTCTGTGCGCAAGATGATCTCTGCGTGAAGCAAAGAACGGCAAAGAGCCCTTCCTTCCATCGCCATCGCCATCGTCATCGCTTTGAGATCCGTCCAGCTTCCATATTCTTGCACCTAGAGTGGGTAGAGCAGCTATGTCGACACACGAGCTGGAATCGCATCCGCAGCTCCACCTTGCCCCTCCTCATGCTAATCCGGCGGCGGTGGACTCCTCATCTCAGCCTATGATCTGCCATGACCCCAAGCTGCAGCAGAAGGGCCGCCATTGCTGCTGCCTCGCCACGGAAGCACCGGCCTCGCCTTCCCCTCCTCCTCCTCCTCCGTCCCCTTCCTCCTCCTGCAATTGGATCCCTTCATCGCTCACCGACGACGGCTTGCTTCAGAAGGTAAGCGTGTGCAATCCCAATCCGATGCAATCCATCCCCGAGGACGGTATGTGTCGATGTTTCTCTCCTTCCTGTTTGCTGTTGAGTCGCCTGTCTTTTTCGTTTTGATTCTTCCGCTTGGACTGAAACAATGGAGGGAGGGAAGCAACAGAGGGAGAAAAACAATCAATAGAGGAGGAAACGGTGTCCAATCCGAGGGAAACTCTAAGCTAGCTAGCAATGGAGGAGAGTGAGCGATCGATGAATCGTGTCATGTGGTACAAGGCCGCGATCGTTAACAAGAGCAAGCGAGGGTTGAGCGGCGAGCGAATCGGAGTCACGGAATCTCCAATGTGCTCGCTCGCTCGCTCGCTCGCTCGATCGATCGATCGATCGACGGCAGATTGTGTATATTGCAACAAATTTAGATAAGACATGTCGCGGATCGATCGATCGATCGATCGATCGACGGCAGATTGTGTATATTGCAACAAATTTAGATAAGACATGTCGTATGCAAGTGCCAATCTATATATAGATCGGAATCGAGGCGACAGATGATGATGATGATGATGATGATGATGATGATGCAACCAACAATGGAACAGATGGGCGCGGAGCTGATCGCGACATACATCCTGGTGTTTGCGGGCTGCGGCGCGGTGATGGTGGACGAGCGCAGCGGCGGCGCGGTGACGCACATCGGCGTGTCCGCGGCTTTCGGCATCGTGGTCATGATCATGATCTACGCGGTGGGCCACATCTCGGGCGCCCACATGAACCCCGCAGTCACGCTCGCCTTCGCCACCGTGCGCCACTTCCCCTGGTTCCAGGTCTCTACTTCCAACTCAGCTCTCCATACATATATACATACATATATATATATATCCCTTTCCTTTGCATTGCAACTTGCATTTGCACTCATCAGTGGTTGAAATTGATGAAATGCATGCATGGATGATGGATGATGCCCCTTCCCCTTGTTTGCATTTGATTGCATGAATGCATGCATCCCTGGGTGAGCAATGCATGACATGCATGGATGCTTGGCATGAATGCATGATTGATATTCGAATGGATGGTGCATTCATTGATTCGCCGCCCACATGGATGAATTGGATGGGATTGGATTGGATTGGATTGGATTGCATGATCTGCCCATGCCCATGATGCCTTCCATGCTGCATTCAATGCTTCCTTCCTACCCCAATCACCTACTACTACTTCAGCCTATACATCTGTCTATACATGCCTTTTCTTTGATGACTCCATTAATGAGAGGATTTCGGGGGGGCCCCCCCCCAAACTCGTGTTGGGAACCAAACCAACCAAACCAACCCAACCAAAACCCCAACAGGTGCTCCCCTACGTGGGCGCCCAGGTCGCGGGTTCGATCCTCGCCAGCTTCTCCCTCCGCCTGCTCCTCGGCCGCGCCGCCCGTGTCGGCGCCACGCTCCCCGCCGGCTCCGCCTCGCAGTCCCTCGTGCTCGAGATCCTCCTCTCCTTCATCCTCATGTTCGTTGTCTCCGCAGTCGCCACCGACACGCGAGCCGTAAGTAACATTTCCATGCAATTGACATTGATTGATGATGATGATGATGATGCTGATTATGGTTATGCTGATGCAGATCGGAGAGCTGGCGGGGCTCGCTGTAGGGTCGGCTGTCGGCCTCGATGCCATCTTCGGCGGGTAAATCTTCTGAACCAAACAAAGCAATGACATGGGAAATCAATCAATGAAATGAACTGGGAACTCCAAATTGAAACAGCTTTAGAAAACAAATGGAAGTAGTATGTGTGTGTGTGTGTTGGAAGTTTCAAAAAAAAACAAAACTAGAAGAAGAAACCAAAAAAGATAAAACAAAAAAGAAGGGCGGAAAGACTTTTTCTACGTGAATTGTTTTACTGGAGAGTTCAAAAAGAAGTGGAATGAAATCCGCGGGGTTTGAAAATGGTGAGCAATAAATGAAGGGCAGGCGGTTATGATTCTCTTTTGATCGACCGTTTTCCTTTGTCTTCCCGATGTTGATTATGAGGTCTTCCTTGTCATGCATGGCATGGCATGGCATGGCAATGGCGTGCATGCATGCATGCATGCATGCGTGTGTGTTTGCATGCATGCATCATAGCTACCTGAAAATTTTCAAGCCTGTTTGTTAATTTGAAGGGAGAACTACCACCAAAATTGCCTAACAAAATTATGACTTACCTTGTTGAACGCCTGCTAGAATTAGAAGTTAGTCATTAGTTACTAATTACGCCAGGGGCGATCGAGATTATGGCTTAATCGACTCGAACGCCGAGTAGGAAATAGCAGTAAAGACGAGGCACGCCTCATTTGTACTTTCGGAATTCGACGGGCGTTAAAAATGTAACTTATAATTTTGTTAGGCGTTTTGCTTGGTAATTGATTCTCCCTAATATGAAACCAGATTTGGGTGTTTCGCTTGTAATTGGGTATTCATACGGGACAATTAAAATAGAAAAGAGAAAACTAACAAGAAAAAAACGCCTAACAAAATTATGAATTATATTTTGACGTCTACTAGGACTAGAAATTACAAATGAACGCCTGGTTTCAGAACCCAAATCTCGATTGATCGATTAACACCAAATCAATTAACTGTGATCTCAATTGGCATCAAACTAATTAATGTGCGAATGCCCAATTAATCGACCAACGCCAAATTAACGGTTTGTGGTAATTGTGTTCGCCCCGAATACGGGAAAGCGGTGCATAAAAAATGTAAGCGATCGATCGATCGATCGATCGTGGGCATTTCACGCTCTGCGACCTCCTTGTGTGTGTTCCGATTGTGTGTTGTTTGGTTTTGAAAGGCCGATCAGCGGAGCATCGATGAATCCGGCAAGGTCCATTGGGCCGGCCGTGGCGGCCAACGACTACCGGGCGCTCTGGGTCTACATCGTTGGCCCCGTGTTGGGCTGCCTCTTGGGCGCCTGGTCCTACAACATGATCCGCCTCCCGCACAACACCACCAGCTCCAACAAGAACAAGGACCGCGATGATGATCCCCACCACCATATCCAGCCTTCGCGCTCCTTCAAGTCGGCTCGCCATGCTTGACATCATCCCTTCCATCCCACAGCCCCAATAAGAACTGGAAAATAAAATCGGGAAGTGCTTTCCTTCGATCAAAACCCTAACCCTAATTCCCCCTAAACCTCTATACTATGTAACACCTTATTTGGTCTCCCTTTCTTTTTATATATATTTTTTTTGTTTTAACACCGCAGCTATGTGTTCCCCTCCCCTCCCTGCCTCCATACTTCCAATTCTCGACAATGTCGATCACTCGGATCAGATCAGATCGGATCGGATCTGATCCGATCCGATCCGATCCGATAGGTGGATCGATCGATGACCCGGCAATATTCCCGCTTTTTTGCCCCTTGTATGTTGTTGGTGGCCTTTGTCGGGCCTTGGAATCACATCGCTCATGTATGTATCTTCATGCTCCTCGTTTGCGCCTCAAGGTGCAGCGCTGATTCAGAAGATTTGAGGCATGTGCCAATTTTTTATTGGACATCGGATCATCTTTGCTGTAATGTAAGAATGAATGGCCTTCATTCGTTATTTGAGTCGTCGAATCTGGGGCACATGTTCTGCCAACCTTGTGATAATCTTGGGGTTAAATCAGCTAACTTTGGGGCCCTCATGGTAAACATGCAGCTCTATGATCCTGAACTTATTTTTGTCACATGAATCGCCACCTTAACCTACCTTTTTAATTCCTGGTATTTATGCTCGGTTACATAAACGAGTGGTTGCTACTATGCTAAGGGATATGGCAATGCAGGAAAATGTTATCTTGATTTATTAAATGCATTCATGCCAGTAGAGGTCTTCTGATTCTGCAAGGATTAGTATCCTAAGTATCAGTCAGTACCTTTTAATGCCTGGTATTTATGCTTGGTTACATAAACGAGCCATTGCTACTATGCTAAGGGATATGACAATGTACGAAAATTCGATTCAAATGCATTCATGCCAGTTGCGGTCTTCTGATTCTGTAAGAATTAGTATCAGTCAGTACGCCTTCATGGTAAAATTTCCAAGAAAGGTGGTGGTTAAAAGTAGTTGGAAGGCCTTCAAAGTCTGTGGGGAAAAAATTGTAAGTCGGAATTTGTCAAAACCTCTTTTATGATCATTTCTTCATACACAGTTTTTTGTTGGAAACACTAACCAACCTAACTATCATCCATGAAACCTGGATAATTATAGACATATAGACACACTCTGGTATGGGCATTAACCAGAAAAGAGCTCCTAACAATGCCGTCACAGAAATACAGGAAGCTTTACTGATTAGAGTCTCATGGGATTCTTGAAATTTCTGGATGTTTACACCGACCGGTTATAGATTACACGAAATGTTACTAGTGAAATATAGATTGCACGAGTAACACCCCCAACCTATGACATGGTGCAAAAAACATCAACCACGCAAGCACCATGGAAAGGAAACCAAGGCATCTTATTTCAGTTGAAGCAAACGAGGATGAAATATACCGATACATATATGGATAGATAACTATAAATCCCCTCTGGAAGGACAACACAATTCGATTCAGCTATACATGACTAAGCAATGGCCTTGATTTTCTTTATACAACCTAAGCTTGAGATCAACAGTAATCATCTTTCATCGTACACTGGCTGACAATATTTACCCTCAGAAAAGAAAAATTTATGAATGAAATTTCAGTAACTTTAACTTACACAAGGGTCTCTCAATCTTGATTAGAGATTTGATTCCACCTCCAACTTTGCTGGCCCACTGAGCTGATACGTTTTCCAGGTTAACTGTGAGTGGACGCGCTGCTCTACTGCTCTTGACATCCAATTTGTTCTAGTGTGTTCTTGTTTGAGCTCAGCAATACACAAGCTTGGTGATGTTTTGAAACTGAATGTATACTCTGTTTCGCCATCATCATCGTTGTCGTAAAGTAGGTACTATAATCATCGAGTGCATTCAAAGGAATATCGTTGCTTCATCTTCTTCATCATAATGCAACCATGTTCCACCAACAAAATCGGTCTGATTTGCAAAGTAACATAATACATCCTGATCATCATCGTATGGATAATGGTAGACATCATCTGCCATCTATAACTTGCTGAAAACCTTGGTAAAGAAAGGGTTGCAGCGCATGCCATGTATCTGAAGTTCCAACATTTTGCACATTCCTGTGAAGTCAGAAGCATATAAACACACAATTGGTAAGAAATGCAAAGAAATCTCTCATGTTGGTGCTTAAAAAGGAGTTGAATGCCTTGTGTTGCACTCTTGTTAACTAAATGTTATTTAAGAGAAATCCAACTATGAAACAAGTTCTTCCTTGCAAATAGTTTTGGTACGCCTACACCTTCAACACTAAGACCGACGTGCCACAATACCCCAAAGCTTCTCGATATACCATGACACCTTCGTCTTCTGGCCCTTAACGAGATAAAATCTCTAGTTATCTACCACTATACACCTAGATTTCCGGAATTTACCAGGATAAACCTTTGTAGACAAAAAAGTTGGTAAATAACAAAACACTAAGCAGTGATTTCGGTGGTTTCCAGTGTTCAAAACTTTCAAAACATCACCAAATCTTACCCTTGGGGTTTCAGATGGTTGAGTTCAGTCTCTCCATTCTTGATCTTTCTCAGCATAGAAACAACAGTTTGCATATTGGGGCGTTCTGAAGGATCAACTTCAGTACATAATAAGCCAATCTCAATGAGAGCCAAGACTTGATTTGAAGGGTCTGAACTTGTTTGGAAGATTCCAGCGTCTACAAATTGCATCACATCATGTGGAAAAAATGCTCGTATTTTTGCGTGGAGCGTCATGCTATCCAATGATAATGCTCCTGGCCCAAACCTTTTGCGTGTGATCAGCTCCAAAATAATCAACCCATAACTGTAAACCTCTCCTTCCTTACTCAAGCTTTCCCCTTCAGAAATGCATTCTATTAAAAATCGAGGGTAGTTATTGCCAACATTTTCTTTAAAAGAGGCCTAGTCCTAGGTGCTCTGCAATACAAAAACAAATGCAAAAACGAAAACATAATTCTATTCTTGCATAAATAACGGTTAGGTAACCTGCAGCACTTACGGGAAATTTTCCAATGGTGTGGACGTACTATGTAGATCATGCTAAAACCTACCACGGATGTTTTCTAGACTGGCGTTTTAGCTTATTAATCACTAACGTACCGCTTAAAACTTGTGGAATATGGTGCAAACATTCTTGAATAAACAAAAACTTTTACTTAGACAGTTCTAAATTTTGCACTTGATCTAGGGTCATTCCATTAGGTATCAGTTGTGCTAGAAGGAAATTCTGGTAGAGAACATCTGATCTACTTGGGATGTTTTTCGCATCCCCATCATGATTTTACATCATCAGAAGTATTTTCAAGAACTCTTATCCAATTTAGTGTAGCATGCATGTTCTCTTAAGAAAAAAAGAAAAAAAGCAGTAGCTTATGCATGCATTGTGACATTCTTCTCACCTGGTGCTAAATAACTGGTATAATCATCGGGATTCAGTTTGCGTGAAGGCGCTTTGTTCAGGACACCCTCTGGCAATACAGATGCATCAGATTTTCTAACGACTTGCAAGCCACCAATCTTTGCTCTACACTTTTCATCCAGCAAGACGTTATTTGGACACAATTGACAGTACACAACCCGTTTCTTCTTCGCTCGACGGTGCAAAAAAGCAAGGCCAACAGCTACATCTGTTGCAATCCCTAATCGTTCCTCCCAGCTTAGAGCAGCCATTTGCATTTTACCAAATAGATTGTCATGCAAACTACCTCTTTCCATGTACTTGTACACAACAGCAAGAAAACCTCTTCTATAGCACCAATCAAGTAAGCACATCACGTTAGTGTGATGAATCTTGCTGAGTATTCTGCACTCTCTTAAGAAATACGGCCGTGTCAGCCAAAAGAGTTCACGATTCAGAACTTTTATGACCAAGTGCCTGTGTCTGGAAAACTCGGCCAAGTAAATCTTGTATCTGGTGCCACTTCCAATAAGTGCCCTGGTGCAAAAATTTTCTGTGGCAAATCTGAGATCCTTGTAAGATAGTCTTTGTCTCTTTCCACAGCAACGAAGCAAGCATGAGTACTTAACATCCCAGGACTCAGCAGATTCAGCAAAAAGCTTCGGACGAAAGATCTTTAAACAAAAGCAAAACACCATACACATGAGGATGATCACTCCCACGCCGGAAACAAGCAAGAAGGGTATGTATTTGAGTTTGTCCTCATTGGACTTGAGAAATTTATATGCTTTCTTCTTGAAATCTTTCAGAGCATTAGGTGGAGTATAGCATGTGACGTTTACAACTTGGCCGCAAAGTCCTCTATTATTGGTAAGGTAACCTGACTTCTTAAACCGCTGAAAAATAGGAATGTCAATGAGTAAGCCCGACAAATTGTTATGAGACATATCAAACACTTCAATGTAGGTGAGATTTTGTAGAGTCATCGGAAGGGTTCCTGTAAATTTGTTGTAAGTTCCACTGAAGTATCTGAGGTTCGATAAACCACCAAAAGTATCTGGAATAGCTCCAATCAGGCTGTTCTTTGACAAATCGAATGTAGATAATGTGATAAGATTTCCGATCTCGACAGGTATAGATCCCGTCAGTGCATTGTTTGACATGTTAAGATATTGTATATTTAAAAACATTTGGATAGACGGTGGGATGCTTCCACTCAAACGATTCACAGATAAATCAAAACTTCTTAATGCAAACAAACCCTGGGATATCTCAGGTAATGACCCTGACAGCCTGTTGTCAGAAAGGTCAATTTTTTGGATACGACCTAAATTCCCAATAGTAGAAGGGATGTTTCCAGTAAGCATATTGTGTGACAAGTCAAGGAAAGAGACAAGAGATGTCAGTTTCCCAATACTCTGTGGAATAGCACCCTGAAGTTTGTTCTTTGATAATGACATCTGCTCAAGAAAAGTTAAACTTCCTAGGCTTTCTGGGATGTTCTTCCCAATCTGGTTGTTACTGAGATCAAGCTGTACCATGAACTTTGCAGCGCTGATTGATGGTGTAATAAAACCTGTGAAATAGTTAAAACTCAGTTTCAGCTGAGTGAGATATGTCATACTACCAATGGCCTCTGGTAGTCTTCCTGTCAACTGATTATGTGACAGATCAAGAACTCTAAGACGTGTAAGTTCGCCCAAACTCCTCGGGACATCGCCATGAAGTGCATTATCTGAAAGTTTTAAGACCTCTAGATTACTGCATCTGGAAATGTCAGGTGATATAACACCTACACATTTGGGATGGGATGTGTCAATGTATGATATGTTGTACCGAGGAGAAATAAAACATTATACAACAGATCAAATGATTTGCAACAAGATTCCAGAAAATTAAGCATACGATGCTTCAAAAAATAAATGTATGGAGAGTTAGAACGTATATATTCTTCAATATGACTACTTAAGCTCTCTCTGATGGGTGCTTGTGACCATGAGATACAGTATTAGTCGCAGTAAATTCTAACAATAGGAGTTATCTCTCTTTCAGTGTAGAAAAAATGGTAGACAGTGCACTCTCTGGAAAGCCTAAATATTGGTATAAAGCTACCATATTTCATGGCATGCTGTTATGCATGGTCTATGTGGCTGAGATAAATAAATAAATAAATAATCTATGTGGTCTCATTCCGAAATTCCTTATCCTATAATACAAACGATAGAAGCATCATAGCAAACAAAAAAAGACATGCATTTGGTCTTTATGTCCAAAAAATAGAAGCTTTCCAAAAATTTGCAAATATCGAGGGATGCATACATAGAGAGGGAGGGGAAGAAAGAGCATACCTTTCATTGCATTATTGCTCATGTCAATGGTTCGGAGTGCAGGGCCATCACAAATTGCACCGGGGAAATCACCTTCGAATTGGTTGTTGGACAGAACCAAGACTTTCAAGTGTGTGAGCTTCTCGAGAGAGGGGAGTACTCCAGAAAATGCATTGTAGCTCAGATCCAAGGATTCCAAGACAATGGCATTTGCAACATAAGGTGGGACTTGACCTTGGAACCTATTCTTGGAAAGATTGAGAGATCGAAGGAACTTTAATTGGCCAAGGTCCGGCCAGAGCACGCCCACAATGTTCTTGTTTGTGAGTGTTACCCGACGAACAACAGGGACACCTGTTGTTTTTTTTGGGGGGTGGGGGGGGGGGGAATTTCGATGTTTTAAGAATATTTATAATCATAATCAACTCAAAAAAATATTGCCATCTAACAATAAATTCCATCCTCTTAGCCATCTTTTGCTTAAAATCTGTGTGTATACCATGGAATTCCTTATATCAAATGTGGCATATTTCTTTCATCAATGAATGGATATTTTGTTGTTCTGGAAAGGAAAAAGGGTGAGCATGGCTTCTTTTCGAGATTTCGAATTCTGGTTCTTCATTCTGTTCAAATTTCATTTCCTTTCAGATCTTTTCATGCAGATACAAGGTTTCGCTTATTTTTGAAATAGATACAATGGATTTCTCGTATCCAGTGTGACATTTGTTTATCAACCAATGCAAATTTCTTCTTAAAAGAAAGCATGAACAAGTTCATTTTACGGTTTCAAATTAAGGCTTTCTGTTCTGTTCATCATCCTTCATTGCTTTTCTGATCTTTGAGATACAGAGAGAGTGCCTCACGGTTTCAAATTAGGGTTCCCTCTTCCATACCTTGATCTTTCGATGCTTTTGTGATCTTTGAGAGATTGAGCGAGAGAGAGAGAGAGAGGAAAGGAAGGGTTTTGCACCTGTTTTGAGAACGGTTAGGTCACATTCCACGCCAAGCCAATCGCAAGGGCGAGCTGGAGAGGAGAGAGACCAGGAAGCAAATGCTCTGTTGGGATCCTGTGCTATCGACCTCCTGAAGTTGTGGAGCAGGACCGCGTCGTCTAGGGCCAGCACCGAGATGGTTGTTGTGCTGGTGATGAAGAGGAGGAGGAGGAGGAGGCGGACGAGCGTTGCGTTGATGGCGATGGCGATGGGGATGGGGATGGAGAGAAGGAAGGGGGGAGATGCAGGATGTGGTGTGGGTAGGAGGGGCATCTCTTGCCATCATCGTTCATGGTGCGGCCGTGCAGGGGCCGAAGGGAAGGGAAGAACCTGTTCCGGAGAGATGAAGAAGAGGAAGAGGAATGAAGAGAACAGAGAGGAAGGGGGACGAAGATGGAGATGGAGATGAAGGAAACGGAATTGGAAACAGAGAAAAGAAACAGGGGATGAAGAGATGGAGATGGAGATGAAGAGGAATTGGAAACAAGAGAAAGAAACAGGGGATGAAGAGATGGAGATGGAGATGGAGAGGAATTGGAAACAAGAGAAAGAAACAGGGGATGAAGAGATGGAGATGGAGATGAAGAGGTATTGGAAACAGAGAAGGAAACAGGGGATGAAGAGATGGAGATGGAGATGAAGAGGAATTGGAAACAGAGAAAGAAACAGGGGATGAAGATGAAGATGGAGATGGAGATGGAGATGGTGAGCCCTAACGAATTGGGCAGGGTGGTGGACTTGGGGGGGTTTCTGTTCACACTTGCTCTGATTGAAGGCTCTCTGAATTGAATCGATGCCTTGATTTGGTTCGATCGGCTTGTTTCGTTGCGGCCTGATCGATCTCTCTTTATTTGGTCCGATCGACATGTTTTGTTGTGGCTTGATCACTCTGGCATGCCTTTGTCTCGATCTGGTCTGATCGGCTTTTGTTTTGTTATGGCCCGATCGAATCCAGCATGTCTCGTCTTGATGATCTGGTTTCATCGGCATGACATGCTTTGCAATGACATGATCGATTTGGGATGGCTTGTCTTGGGTTGGCGCGATCGATTTGGCATGGCCTTCCTGTGGCCTGATTGATTTGGCCGGTCTTGTCTTGATCCGGTTTTATCGGCATGTTTTTGTTATGGCCTGATCGATCCGACATGTCTTTGTGTTGATCTAAGTTTGATCAACCTATTTTGTTATAGCCCGATCGATTTGATGTGTCTTGTCTTGATCTGGCCTGATCGGCATGTCTTTTGGATCAATGTGGCATGGCTTGTCTTGGTTTGGACTTATCGATATCGCATGGTCTGTTTGAGTTTGCTTTGATCGATCTGGCATGCCCTACCTTGTCTAGGCTGATCGATTTGGCATGCCCTATCTTGGTTCAATCCGATCGATCTGGCATGCCTTGTGTTGGTTCGATCTGATCGATCTGGCATGGCTTGTCTTGCTCTAGGTTGATCGATCTGGCATTGCATCTCTTGCTCTAGTCATGTCCAATCTAGCTTGGCCTAACCTTCACTGGTCTAATCGACATGGCATGCCATGTCTTGTTCTAGCCCGATCGTAGCTTGGCTTGGCCTTCACTGGTCTAAATCTATCTTGGTCTAGTTAAATCCAATCTCGAAGGTGGTCTTACTTGGCTTTGATTCGTGTTATCCGACATATATCATCCCAGAGAGTCAACATACTTTTATCTAGTTTCGATTGATTTGACAGGCCAGAGCCTAAGGCTTATGAACAAGGGCAAAGGGATAATCGGATGTACGTAACAACGATTTCAGTATGGAGCATAAAGATTTGGAACGGAAGTTAAGGGATGGTTTTCTTGCCATACATACTAGAGATAGTAGCTTGGGACAATTCAAACGTAATGGTCGCCAGCAAAGGGAATGTATAAGGGATTCCCCGCCTGTTTCAGCCTTATTCAATGAATCGAGTTACAAAAGATTTTCCATATATAGAAAGCTCGAATCAGGAGGGCATTTTTACAAGTTCTTTGTCCCGAATATAAGCATATATATATATATGCAGAGACAAACTTTGCTAAGCAAAGAATACGATGTATACGCACGTCGTTGAACATTAGCGTGATAAGCTAGCAAGCTCTATAAACTCGAGTACGTGGACATGAATCAAGCTTACGATTCCTTGTTCAATGCCGACACTTTTGAAAGCAACGGGGGTCACTGTAGGGGATTGAACCTACCCAGTCCCATACCTGTCACGGCTGGAGCTCGTTGATAACGATTCACTTGGACGCCACGAACACGACTAGAAGAAAACCATATAAGAACAAGAAGACAAATTTTGTATTACCAGGAGACTTGGAGTACAAGGC
>JBBBWG010008824.1:0-17795 GCA_037176905.1 Azolla pinnata | reverse complement strand
CAGCTATAGATAGAGATATAGATTGCGATAGAGATAGAGACACTAGAGATAGAGATAGAGATAGAGATATAGAGATATAGATCTAGATAGAGATAGAGATAGAGATAGAGATATTAGATACAATACATTACCGGACGTTCTATCACAGACACGGATGGAATTGATCAGTACTCATGAGAGATTGCCGCTAATTCATCATCAGCCCCACAATTGTCCTAATTCCCTTGCTGCAGCTCCCGGGCCATCTCATAATCAGCTAAAATTCCCCGCAAGCAATTCAATCACGAGGTTTAATCATGCCGGGTCTAATCAATATCCTTATCCTGCCGTGATTAGCACTAATTATACGATCTCCGCTGCATTACCACCGCCTCAAGCAACTGCTGCTGCAAGCTCATTAACGACGCCATCATCGACGTCGGCATCGGCGTCAGGGAATGTATTGATCCCATCATCAATTTCTGAATTAGCGATTGCCGGATCGTCAATGGCCACATGTGCAGCTACCAGTAGTGCCATATCCAATCATCAGGATGGATGTGCTTCAGATCATCGGCCTCATGATTCGTACAGTAATCTCTGCAATAGGATAGATCCGAGCATGATGAATGATCACTGCCCAAGCCGGATTTCTACAAGTACTGCTGCGTCAAATCCTGAATTAGAGGATGATATTGCTGGCATCGGATTAGCCGACATGCCGATCCTTGCTTCTTCTAATCATGGCGACGCCGTCGTCAAGGATGATCATCAAGACACCTACTGCATGGTGGGCGATGATGATGATGATGCCAAGCTGCCGAGCGGCGCGCTGATGCAGGAATCAGAGCCGGATCTAGCGCCGGATCTAGCGCCGCATGACAGGGAATCCATGTCGGCATTTCTGCATCAAGTGCCCCTTCATCGAGTCAAGAGCATCTCCAAGATGTGCGCGCTGAGCAACCTTGCGTACACGATCCCCCAGATCAAGGTATGCAATTCATATGCTCAGCTAATTTGATCTCAATATCAATCTCTTGAGTCTTGATTCATTCATTCATTCATTCATTCATTCATTCATTCATTCATTCATTCATTCATTCATTCATTCATTCATTCATTCATTCATGTGATCATCTATGAGGAAGCCATGAATCAGTCCTCCATGCATCCATCTCACTCTGTTATTACGAGTTTACGAGTTTACTTCCGATTACAGAATAGTCATTAGACTTTAATTAGATACGTTAGTATCGGATCATCTTTATTATGACTTTAATTGTTCGTGAATCCCGCTATAAAGTCAGTATCAGATCTTCGTTATGATCGTAATCATTCATGAATCCCGCCGTAAAGTTTCTCTGCCCGCGACCAGAGAATTGAAGCCTGAGTTGTGTTTGAATATCCACACTCTTGATCTGCTGCAATATACTTGACAGGCGGAGCAATTGCTGAAGGATCATGGTCTGCGCTTCGTGACTTCCTCATTTCTTAAGAAGGAATTAGTATCAGCCAGAGCAGAGTCCAAGAAAAGAAAGACATTAAATCCTAGCCCTCATCAGGGCAGCAACAACGACAACGACAACAACAACAACAAGACATTAAGGACAAAACAAACAACCACCAAGTCGCGGTACGAATCTAGCTCAAAAAACAAGTCGTCGAAAGCAGCCACTGCAACAACAACAGGTTGCCCTTGTGAATGGTTTATTTGCGACGATGAGGAGCGCAGGATAAGGTACCTTGTGATACAGGTATGCACAATATGCAATATGATCTAGCAACGACCTAGTGTACATTCTCTAATTATTGCAATTAGTTGAACGATTTGGATCTTTGGGTAAATTGTACGGTTGCTTGCAACCAGCTGCAGCTAGTATGTATAGATAGTATTGCCAATGGATAGAGTGCTTTGAAGTTGTTCTATAAGAGATCTACTAATGTTAAGCAATATTAGAGAGCATCATAGAATTAACCATATGTATGTGTTTGCATTCCCACATGTTTCAAACAATAAATAAATAAATAAAAATTAAAGTTTTAAAAAATGGCCATGGTCACACATTTTTTCATTTTGAAACGTGTTCGTTTTCAAACATTTAAAAACGTTTGAATGCTTGCACAAACACGTTTATTACGATCTGTGGAGAGTATAGAATGCTTTAAGGGTGATTAACCACACCAAGGCCACCCTTGAGTGTCGAAGGATAAAATACAAATCTAAGTATCAGCTTTGTACTCTATCACAAATAGTTTACCTTAGATTTTATACCTTGGAAGTTAACAGGTACAGATCCAATGTCTAGATAGCTTACTCTTATCGAGAGAGTGGCGTAATGAAAAGAGGTAGTTAGTCCCTTTTATATAGGTCGCACTTGTAGGGCTCCCTGACCACTAGGTGCTTTCACACCTAACCAGTTGTGACCGTTTGGGTTTGTACTCCCTATCCTAGCATAAGTAATTTCCCACTTATCTTACCCTTCAACCATTGAATGTAGCCTTATAAATTGGTTCTTAAGGTTACGCTTATAGTAGTAACTGAAGCTAAGTTGTCAAATGGGTATTATTGCTGACGCATATAACAACACTTCTTACCAAATTGGTCGTGTAAAACTAACCTTCCGTATGTTGATTTCAGGGTTCGGAATCGTTGGCATCATGGCAAACGAACTTGGCATTTGAACCGACTAAATTCGAGGTAATTAGCTGTCAATGTTCCACGTTGGATTAGAAGTGATCAACATCAAAATTAATTGCCGCCTACAATATGGTGGCTGGCAAAAGATCATGCATGATTTGGACAAATGTGAACGAGATTGTCAATATCGACGGACGTGATTGTATGTAGGGGCGTGAGGACGTGTGCGTGCACCGGGGGATATATGAAGCGGCCAATGGATTGTACGAGGAGGTGATGGAAGATTTACATCGGCGGCGCCATGCTGACAATATTGCTCATGATGATGATGATGATGATGATGAATTAACTATAGGTGGAGCCAGTGGATGGAGGTTGTGCTTCGTAGGGCATTCGCTGGGAGGAAGCCTAGCAATGCTGCTGGCCCTGATGGCAATAGGGAGGGGAAAGCTTGTGAGCCAAGCACAATGCAAGGCTAGCGCAGCTGCTCCGAATGATGATTATGTCGACGATGAGGTCGATGAGGATGAGGATGATGATGGTGAGGATGAGGATGAGCATGAGGATGGGGATGAAGAATATGATTGTGAGGATGAGAATGAGGATGAGAATGATGAGGTGATGAGCAATATGTCGCCGCCGACATCGATGATGATGATCAACAACAAGAAGAAGACGTCGAACATGAAGAAGAAGACGATATTATTAATGAGGGTGGTGAGTTTCGGGGCCCCGTACGTTTTGTGCGGCGCGGAAGAGTACGTGCGGCGCGATCTGCGCATGCACGCGTCGCAAATCGTGAACGTCGTGTTGCCGCGCGACATCGTCCCTCGCGCCTTCTCCTGCGATTACCCCTCCCACGTCGCCCACATCCTCAGGCATGTCAACGGCATCTTCCGCCGCCACCCTTGCTTGAATTCCCGCGCCGTAAGCCCGCAACGATTACAATTACAACATTTGCACCATCTCATACTTCATTCCTCTCATTAGTACACTATTAATCTTAGTTTATTGGGAGAATTGCCTAAACAGAATTATATTTTTAACGCCTACTCAATTTGGGAATTACAAATTAACACCTACTCTTTATCTTCTACTAATTAGAATTAACACCTGATTTAATTCCGCAGCCGCTAGTGTTGATTTTCTTCCTAATCGCTTCTCACTAATTGATCCTAATCGATTTTCTTATTGAATTCGATTATAAAAGCTGACCATTTTAGACTCTTATTGACATATTAATCTGGTATTAATCTAGTCATCGAGCATTAATTAATAAGTTAATTTTATGTTAATTAAACTCACAATTAATTGATTCGGCATTAGTCAATCAATCGCACGCTAAGTTTTGTAAAACAAGGCATTAATTTGTGATTTCTAGTTTTGGTAGGCGCAAAAATGTAATTTACAATTCTGTTAGGCTTTTTTTTTGGGTAATTTTAATCCCTTATTATTATTATGGGAGAATTACCCAAAACACACCTTACAAAAATTATAAATTACATTTTAACGCCTACTCAAATAAAGAATTACAAATTAACACCTACTCTTATCTTCCACTAATTAGAATTAACACCTGATCAATTACTTTAGTATAACGTTACTTCATTCTATTCCTGAATTGCTTCCCACTAATCGTCCATCCCAAGTGATTCCGGCCTTACTATACTCGTTTAATAGAAGTTCGTAATTTTAGAATCTAAATAACTGATTCACGCATGAATAAATTGGTGTTAATCGATCGATTGAGCGTTAATCAATGGATTAATTCGGTGTAATTAGTTGAGCTCATGACTAATTGATTCGGTATTGTTAATCAATTAATGGAGCGTTACTTTTGAAAACTAGGCATCAATTTGTAATTTCAAGTTTTCGTAGGCGTTAAAATGTAGTTTATAATTTCGTTCGCCGTTTCTTTTGGTAATTTTCCCTACCATAATACCCATGATACTGTACAACAAAATGTGGAATCCAGCATGAAAAATCAGCTCAAAATTGTCAATACTATTATCGATGCAGAGATTGCTGTACGCACCGTTAGGAGACATGCTGATATTGCAACCTGGCGGTGATGGCGGCGAGCATGAATTGTTGCCGCCGACGACGACAATGAGTCGAATTACTGCAGGCCGAACATCATCGCTAGTCGAAGATGATCATCGATTAGATGATGCAGCATCACCACAACAGGCAAGGCTGCTGAAGATAAGACATCCTGCAGCGCGTGCTGATCATGCGGCGCGCCCAACATCGAGATCATCGACAATGGCGACATCATACGACATTTTAGATACGGAAACAGCTCTAGCTACTACTACTACTACTACTACTACTACTACTACTACTACTACTACTACTACTACTACTACTACTGATGATGATGATGATAAGATTCAGATGATTAAGGAGGAGATTAATTATAGCAGTGTATTCCATACTATTGAGCGGCAGCGGCGGATGGAGGTTGTTCGCGCTCAGCGCGCATTCCTGAATACTCCCCACCCATTGGAGATAGTGCTCAAGTTCCCGCGCTCTATTGCACAAGATCATGACCCCCGCACGTATGCCAAGGCTCTCCATATGGTTCTCATCGCGGCCGATCCTGCTGCGCCGACTGCATCTCATCATCATCTAGCACTAGCTCATCATCATCATCATCATCATCATCATCATCATCATCATGAATATGGTCATGAACTGCAGCTGCCTCATTTGATTAAGCCGATTAATAATGCGCCTAAATATCCGGCTCTAGTTCAACAATCACAATATGTACAAAGTCCCCCTCATCGCCAACAGACTGCGGTGCAATCGTCAGTATTCGCCACATTGATTAACAGCAACAACAACAACAATAGCAACATTAACAACAACAACAACAACAACAACAACAACAACAACAACAACAGCAACATTAACATTAACAATAACAACAACAACCACAACTACAACAACAGTATGCTTGTCACAGCATACAATTCTCATTATACCCTTCTCATCACCTTGCTCCGCCAAATATTCCCAGCTCAAATCAAACCTGTCTCTCATCAAATCTATTCCAAGCTTACGATTCTTGCACCACAGCGTATTCAGATCGGTGCTGTCCTAATCCTCACCATGACAATTCATCTCTTGTCATCTATATTTGCGCTAGCTTAGTCAGCAGCCAGGATCACCTAATTAGCTGGCTGGGATCATATGATGCCCAACATTGTGGCTAGATCCATTGCCTCTGTACTAACTGACAATAATGGATTAAATCTAATGAACTAATTAGTGGGTAGACGGCTTGTCCAAATTTGAAAGATTTGAATGAGCTCATCATACAATTACCTTGAAAGGCTTTGACTAGAAAATTAGCCGCTAGCTGTGCTCTTAATGAGTTTATGTACAAATTTTAACTCGATTTCCGTTCCCAAGCAACTTTTTCCACCCTGCTGGGTAGAAGATCTTCCTGAGCCGGAGAAATATCTTCTGCTGGAAAATATTTCGTACAGTGATCAAATTACATCCATGGGTGCTGTTTCCCCACCAAGCCGCACGGCTTATTATGGCATCTAATTGCAAGCGAATAAAAGAACCCACACAATCCATCACATTCATGAATATCTCACACTAGTCCCGAAGATAGTGGGCATAATTATTATAATGGAAAGGCTTGGGGTATCAGTGGGGGAAGGGCACTTTACCTTAATGTTGATCGCTCCTGCGGAGATCATTACAGCACAAGCATATAATTGACCCTCGCCGCTTGATGATGTTAGCCAGCACACCCACTGTACATCGTGTACAGAAAGATCTGGCCCCAGTCCGTCTCATCCAACAAATCTCTATCCTTTCACTTCCGTTAAGGACAGAATTATAGATAATTACGAATACATTAAGCTTATATGTGGGAAGATATTGAGCTACATATAATATTGTGGTTCTATTCTTTGTAACATATATATAGTCTGATTTGGTCAATAGTTTTGTCACTTGGAGCTTGTCTTAGTGGTGGATCTCTGCTTGAAGATTCATGAGATTTGGCTGAAAATATATCTTCCAACTACTAGTATTGTTTATGAGAAATTATTTAGCAGACAAGGGTAAAAGAATATAGGATTAAAGGTTCTATGGAAAGGATCATATATCCTGAAGTGTGGCTTGAATGTAAGGGAGAGAGAGAGAGAGATAGAGAGCTGATCATCTTTAAGGAACAATATGTATATCACATTGATGGATAAGAAAATTTGAGTACAATGGAAGTTCTTTTATAGAACTTCAGAGCTTATTGAAAGCCAACACACATCTGCTTCAAATTTATTGACAGCCAAAACAACCACCAACCTCCCACGACTGTTAGTTATTTAATTGTAAGGTGAAATAAATAAATATACTAAATTAATAAATTATAATGACTACTAAACCTTATTTCTAGCACCCCCCCTTAAGGTGAACAATCTACTTTTGTCGTATTAACTTTAATCTGAGCCTATTACAACAATTATAATGCTTCTGTTGTAGAACTGGTTTGGTGAGAAAATCTGCCCACATAGTAATAGTACACGTGTAATGAATTGTCATCTCTTTTTCTTGAATGAGGTCTCTTATAAAATGGTGACGAGCTCGGATATGTTTGTTCTGGTCCGTTATCTTTAGATTTTCAGTTAGCTTTATACATGATTGATTATTGCAGTAAATCCTTACTTCTGACAACTTGAAAATTTGTAGTTCCTTGATCATTGTCTTTATCCATATTCCTTCTTTAGCTGTCAATGTTGCTGCCACATATTCAGCTTTCGTGCTCGATAGTGCTACAGAGATTTGTCTTTTCCGCCCCCATGCTATAGCACCTTTTGCAAACATGAACACCAATCCTGAAGTTGATCGGGAGGTATCCATATCCCCGCCCCCCCAATCCGAATCCGTCCATCCATCTAGCGGTGTATGGAGATATCCATCGAGTTGGGATGGATTCTGGGATTGGAAGCTGTGATATGTGAGAGCCATGTCTTTGGTATGTTGAAGATACCGAATGACATGTTTGAGGGCCTTCCAATGTTCCATACCGCATGAATCTAGATAAAAAACCAATGCAAAAGGATAAGTCAGGTCTTGTACAACTTACAAGATACCTTATGCTGCCCAAAATTTGCCGGTATGGTATAGTAGTCATCAGTTGCTGCTCCATTGATGTCTTTGGGATATCATTAATTCATACCTTACAGGGGACAGTCATTGGCGTTTGAATTGGTTTGCAATCCAGCATGTCATACTTTGCAAATATCTCTTCAACTAATTGTCTTTGTGAAAGCAGTAAGGTACCTTCAGTCTGATTACGAGCTACCTTGATCCCGAGACAAAACTCCAATGGTCCCAAGTCTTTGATCGGAAACCTGTCTTTGAGTTGCGTGATTGCTTTCTTCAAGGCATCATGTGAGTTGGAAGCAATAGGAAGATCGTCGACATAAACTCCTATTATTACAAAAATATTACCTTCCTTGTGAATGTATAAGTTGGTTTCGATTAAAGGCGTCTAAAGTTGATAGATTTAAGGTAAGTGTGTAGCTTAGGGTGTCACTTCCTTGGTGATTGCTTCAAGCCATACAATGAATTCCGAAGTTTGCATACATAGTGTTGTTGCTTCTCATCCTCAGGAGTATGGGGGATGTTTCATATATATCTCCTCGTTAAGGTCTCCATGAAGAAAGGTTGTTTCCACATGGAGATGATGAAGCTCTAGGTTGAACCCTGCGGTGATGCTAAATAAAAGTCGGAGTGGAACCATCTTGAGTGTGGGGGCGAAAGTCTCATTATAGTCAACATCAAAAACTTGTCGACATCCTCTGGCAACTAGTCGCACTTTAAATATTGCTATATTTCCATTCATATCGCATTTCTTGGTTAGTACCCACTTACAAGAAATCACATTTTTACCTATAGTTGGAGGAGTAACTATTCAAGTATTATTTTTCTTCAATGCGTCAAACTCCGTATGCATAGCTTCCTTCCATTTAGAGGCTCTGGCGTTTTGGAGAGCTTCTTCAACAGATAGATGCAGATTGTCCTCATCATAAGCCTCATCTCCATGATTGTTTTCACCAACATGAAGGTCAACGAAGAGTGTTTTCAATGATTCCGTAATTGCGTAAAGGTCTTTTAGAGATCTTTGTTTCTTCTTGGGTAGGTATGGAAGCGTTTCAGTGTGAAATGCTTCATTGCTAGGGCTTCATCACTTTGAATTAGGGAAGGAGTTGAGAATGAAGAAGAGGATGGGAAAGAACCAGAAGTCAACGGGTGAGATTTTTGCTGCCATTTCCTTTCTTCTCCCTTTGGTAATCGTTGCTGCCATGTTCTCTCTTCTCCCTCGGCGGATTGTGGCCACCATGTCCTCTTTTCTTCCTCCACTGAGTTCTGCCTTCTTTGTCACCACATGTTCTCTTCTTCCTCGACTGATCGCAACCTGTTTGGTGGCTCCCACGCGCTCTCTTCTTCCTCGGTTGATCGTTGCACCTCGCTCTCTTGTTCTTGAGCAATGGCTTCTATGCTGATCCCTAGTTGAGAATAAGGTTGCTTCATCCCATCTTTCTGTAGTTGCATAGGTTGGTGTTGCCGCCTTGGTCGCTCTTGCCAGGTTGATTGATGTGATTTTGGCGTTCGCTATGTTTGTCGGAACTTCTAGGTAGATGTTTTCTCCGTTCTTTTTGTTCTATATGTATCATGTTTCTTGTTGGTGAGGCACTTCATATTTGTTGATTTTCTGCCATGATTTTGCCTCCCTGTTTCTTGTCGTCTTGTTTGCTACTATTATCGTATGTAGTAATCACTTGTACATCCTTAAAGTGCTTGGGTTCAATATAATCTTGCTTCAGAAATAATTGAGTACGTCTCTTTGCTTGTTGGAAAAGTTCATCGTCATCAAATGTGACTGATCTACTGTAAAACAATTTTTTATTTTGAGGAGTATATAGTCGGTATCCCTTAATCCCATTATAGTTTCCATAGCCAACGAATATGCACTTGATAGAGTGGGAATCTAGTTTCTTACGAATGGTTGATGGGATGTGACTGTATGTTGTACCGCCAAATGTTCGTAGATGTCGGACATGGGGCTTTGTTTTAAACCAAAGAAAATAAGGGGTGTTAGATCCAAGTACCTTATTGGGGGATCTATTTTGTAGATAGCATGTTGTAGCTACTGCTTCCTGCCAAAATTCATCTTTTAGTCCAACCATTTGGAGCATGCTACGACTAGCATCCAAGAATGTCTGATTTTTCCTTTCTGCAACTCCATTTTGTTGTGGGTTATAAGGAATTGAATGTTCATGTCGAATACCATGAGTATTGCAAAAAACAAATCCACTCTTGTGAGCAATACTCTCCCCCATTGTCTGTCCGAATTTTAGTTATCTTTGCCTGACATTGATTTTCAACTAGCGCCTTGTATGTTTGGAATGCGTTGAATGTTCCTGCTTTACTCTTCAAGAAATATAAAATAATGAACCTTATATAATCATCAGTAAAAGTGATAAAGTAACAGTTACTAGTTATTGAAGGGGTTGGTAGTGATCCACATAAATTTGAATGAATCAACTAAAGTGGCTTCACAGTTTGATGTGTGTGGAGTGGGAAGCTCTATCGGGATTGCTTTCCATATATGCAACCTTCACATATGGGTAGATCGTGGAACTGTTTTCTTGGTATGCCTTCCATAAGTTGGTGTGTTTGGCTGGTTTGCTGCATGGACTTTGGATGTAAGTGTCCAAGTCGATGATGTCATAGTAGTGTTAAATCGACCTGATCAGGATAGGTTGAGACCATGTTTGACTCCATGATTGATTTGTCCATTGTTTGAAGATTATACAATCTTCCCAATTTTGGACAGATTGTCTTAATCACTTCGCCTGTAAGTAGCTTGTGGTGGATTATAGCATGCTAGCTATGGAATTCCACCCCAACTCCATTTGAAGTAGCTTCACTAACGGAGAGCGGGTTCTTTGCTAGTCTCGGCACAAAATATACATTTGCAATACTTATTGTATACCTTTTGTGAATTAGCAAGTTTATGGTTCCTTTTCCAGTAGCCATTTTGATGTCGTTATCTCCGAATCTTACTTCAAGCGGTTTTGGTAAGTAACATAATTGAGTAGCTATTCTCGATTGTTGGTTAGGTGATGGGTAGTGTTGGGGTGAGACCGTCAGGCGGAACAAGGCACTAACTTCCAACAGTATGTTGGAGATGTCAAGAGATAGATTAGAACAAAGAGAAGATCAGATCTGAAGGAGGAGGCTTTAGATCTGAGGCGGTGAGAAGTGGCAGCAAAGGTACAAGAGAGAGTGAGAGTGAGAGGGATAGGCACAAGAATAGAACTTCTATTCATTAAAGTTGGAGCAACCATTTGGACGGCCATACAAGCTTGGTATTTATACCCCCAAGCTAGGGCTTAAGCCTTTACGGCTTATTACAAATATGACCCGTTCACTTATAGACAGTGTGAACACGGCCATTACATACTCGTATTCGACAGGTATCTCCTGTGTCGAAGAACCATAAATTCTCTGTGGCTATTTGGATTCGTTCCATAAAACTTTAAATGGTTTCTCCCTTATATGACATCTCTTCCATTTGTAGATGGCAGGTGAAGGCTTGTATGAAGAATGAGTCTTCACCATCATTAGTTGGTGTTACTCTATCAATATCTGAAATTGATGTCATATTTGCTTGTGGGTGGAATCTTCGTCCTTTGTTCCGTTGATTGTATTTCTTGTTACAACAATCCGTTTCGATATGACCTAGTTTGTGGCAGTATCTACAGGTTATTGTAGTAAGGTTGATTGCACCCGTACCTCCCGTTTGTTGGGGCCTAAATTTTTTATATCTAGGATAAATAGATTGATTACCTTGACTTCTCATGGCTGCTACCATTGCAAGAGATCCATCATTTTGAAATTTGGGTTTCTTCCTTCACAGTTCTTCTCTTCTCATCTTTGCAAAACGAGTCTTCAAGTTTGACTTATCATCGTTTCCATGTGTTGTGACAAAGTTATCCCATGAAACAGGTAAGGAAGCTAAAATAAAATCCTATTTCGTTTCATCATCTATTTTGTTACCTGCTGATAGAGCTAAATCAAGGGCCGGCTGCCAATTGCGGATCAATGTGTCGATAGACTCCTCTTGCATCTCCATTGTCACCAAGCTTCTGAGTGCATTGATTTTTGTCATCCGATTTGAAGATTCATGTCTATCTTTCAAGGTATCCCAGATTTCTTCGATGATTCTAGGTCCTTTACCAAGTCCACTTGCTCATCGCTCAAATGCATTAAAATTTCTATCCGCGCTTCAAGGTCTTTCTTTTCCCATTCCTTCAATTTTGGTTCATTTGTAGGTTTCGCATCTTTGCTGCTTACTATGTCCTATAGATCACTTCTCTCAAGAATAAGGTTCATCCTCAGCTTCCACATTCAATAATTGTTTTCTGACAGCTTGTCAATCATATACTTTCTTGTGAGGGTTGACGTCGACCGTAATTCTGACTTTGCTTCCATCTTTGTAAGCCCGCTAGAACTATGATAATGCTTAATCCTATGTGTAAGATACCATGTAAGAATATAGGATTAAGAGTTTTATGGAAAGGATCAATGATCCTGAAGTGTGGCTTGAATGTAAGGGAGAGAGAGAGAGAGATAGAGGGCTGATAATCTTGAAGGAACAATATGTATATCAGATTGATGGATAAGAAAAGTTGAGTACAATGGAAGTTCTTTTAAAGAACTTTAGAGCTTATTGAAAGCTAACACACACCTACTTCAAATTTATTGACAGCCAAAACAACAACCAACCTCCCATGGCTATTAGTTATTTAATTGTAAGGTGAAATAAATAAATAGAGTAAATTAATAAATAATAATGACTAGTGAACCTTATTTCTAACAAAGGGACCTATGAATACAGGAAGCCAAGGAATTTAAAACAATGAGAACCTATAGGAAGAAGAGGTGGAACATCAAATGTATAAGTTATAAAAGAATCCACTGCTCTCTTAATTGTTAGAACTATGATCAGTTACAAGATCATGCACCTATATATATTTGCCCCATATCCTTCAACCTAAGAAAAGGCTCTCCATCGTTATTGTTAACCCTTTCTCAAATTCCAACATGGTATCAGAGCATTAAGTGCATGCCCAACCATCCACACCTTAATCCTTTCTCAAATTCACTCAAGGAGGGATGAGATTTTCAGATCGTTTTCCTCGGGCAAAAATCCTTTTCAGATCGTTCTCCTCAACCCTATCGAGGGATGAGATTTTCTAAAATATTCTGTACCTATTGCCACAAAATAGGGCACACAAAAAGTGAGTACAGAAACAGAAAAGGTAAACAAACATACCAAGAGAATAAACCTAGAATGCAAGTTCATATGGCTGAATATAGTGACGATGATGAAGAAAATGTGGAAAATGAACAAGAAGAAGGGTATGATGATCTTCTCCAAGCATTTTTTGTAGAAGCTCTTAACATCAACATAGATACTCATCAAAAGGTCCTGGAAGACAACCTATGGTATTTTGATATAGGAGCGACCTATCACTTGACAAACAACAAAGCTTGGCTTTCAAATTATAGCCCACTTCAAACACCAGTAACAATACGCTTCGGCAAAAACGGCATTAAACAAGCCTTGGGAAAAGGAGAAGTAAGCTTTCGACTGCAAGCCGATAACATCTTCACAATTGTTAATGTTTACTATGTACCCGATCTAACTAAAAATCTATTATCAATAGGGCAAGCTACAGAAAATGGTGCATCGATAGAATTTGGATGCCAATGTTGTTTGCCCAGTCTACATGCTTTACATACTAAGTTAACTGTATTGATCTTGAAGATCGGAAGTCCAATGATAACTCCCTTTGTTTTACATATCTCGAAGCCTTTGAAGGTTGATTGGTCAATCCTCTTGCGCCACAAGTCGATGTTTGTCTTGATCTTGAGACCCTTGACATACATGGTTGATTTCACTTCGTCCAAATTAAGAATAAACACACGATCTTCTCTCTTTCTTTTGCCGATGAGCCGGCCCTTGTTCTTGATAAAACATTCTTCTTGGTTGATTCAGACTTGCATGCCTTGCTCCACGATAGACCAAATTCTTCATTATTGTGGGAACATGCAAAATATTTTTAATACATGATTTATTACCTTCTTTGTTGAATGGAATATCGTTGACGTGCCGAATGAGATGTGTGGGTGTTGTCTCCTGTCTCCACATAGCCGGGCCACTCGGGTATATTCAAGGAAGGAAACCACTCACTATGACTTGTCATGTGGTTTGATGCACCGAAATCAACAAACCAAACATTTATCCAGTTTTGAGGTACTTGCCCACATGGAGTTTTCCTTGTGATTTATCACAAACATGCTACCACAATCTTCATAATCAAGGTTAGCCACATAATTGATGAGTTGCTAGCTCGTACTCACCATTTTACTCTTCTTCCTTAGGTAATCCTCCTCAAGGCGGCCTAGTGTTCCATAGTAAGAACACCTTATTGACTTGTTTTGCCAATTTGGCCTGTGGCTGAGGCTCCCCTTTCTTACGAAGTTCTCTCAACCACTTTCACTCTCAAGTCAATAATGAGAGTTCCTGACCAATGGATTGGAGGTCAAAGAATGAAGGAGGGTTATCTCTTGTCCAGATGGCCACTCAAGCGCACTTGCACCATCTCTTCTTCGTCGACATTTGTGTAAGTGGAGTCGAGTGAGTTGTAAATGTCCTTAGTCTTTGAGGTGTAGTCCTTCATGAACATATCCTATTGGTGGATGTTGTTCAACTGTTGACGGAGTTGAAGCTTGTGTATAGTCATGTTGGTGGAAAAAGTCTTTCGTAGATTTTCTCACACTTCTTTGGGCGTCCTAGCGCCCTTAATGTGGCCGAGTATGTGTCATGAACACATGTCGTTAGGCAATACATCAGTTGACTCGCTCCTTGCTCCCACTTTGGGTTGTCGTTATCAATGATGTCGTGTTTCTACTCATGCGAGCCTTTGATGTAGCCCCAATACCCTTGGCCAACAAGGTATTGATTCATCTTTTAGTGTAGGAGTCAATCTATATTTTCTTTTAGTGTATATAAGGGAAAATATGCTCTAATTCCTTTTACAATATAGTGATGCACTTATACCTTTTAACAGCACATGTATTGCAAGATTCGTCAAATTGGGAGTGTATCGAAATATTTCCTACAACTTAATGGGACTTTGTATTTTATCATATTCCTTTCTAATTGGAAGATTAAACATGTCAACTATTTGTTTAATATACGCATAAAATTCATGTATCAAACACTTTTTAGAGCATTATTACCATTAGCATAAAACATGACTGTCGTCATCCAACCAATATTTAGCTCATAATTTATTCCTTAAGCATTTCTTGTCTATAGTAAATACAAAACATATTCAAGTATATAAAATGGAGATAGAAAACATCGAACATTTATTTAAGCAACAAAATTTTATTTCATCAAGCATCATGGGATCAATTCCTCTCATATTGTTTATTTCTTTGATCATTTTTTGAGTGTCTTTATAGGTCAATCCCATAGAAGCACCTTCTCTACTTGCAAACCAAAGAACTTTCAAAATTCGTTTGCATTTTGTCATTATCATTTTTACATTAAACAAAAAATTAGCATAAAAAATATTTGAAACCACCTCTTCAACTTTTTTTTTTTTTAAATCCCTTCCATAAGCAGAACTAGTCATTAACAAACGTTTATCTTAACCCTCTATAGACTTTGTCATCTACCAAGGTTCAAAGCAGAATGAAACTATATGAAAACCTAGTAGTAGACGGCTTAACCAAATCTTGCTCATTGAAGCTACGAAAACATTGCAAAAATATATTATTCTCTTGATAAAAAAACAATATTCTTGAAAGATTATTGTAATCAATGTTAATCTACGCACATTTTGCAATATCCTCAAATAGAAATTCTATGCCAGGACATGTGTATCGAGTAAAATAAATTGTAATCGGTTGCTCCTTTTCTATCATCTTTCTTGTAACCACATTGTTTATAGCCTTATCCATACAAGCTTACATTACATTTGATGGCCCAATTTGAAGAGTAAGTACATATTTTAATATCTTATAAATGTACTCTCACTACAAGAGAATCTGCTATTTGCTACGATAGTTTGCCGCAAGTTTGCCGCGACGCGACAAACTCATGGCAATTTTTTTTTTCCTATGCGGCAATATTACCGCGCATTTACCGCGATCTTTTTCGCACATTTACCGCGACGATTTCCGGACCAATTGCCGCTCCTGTATCCGCGAATTTGCCGCAAACATGAACTCATATTTTGCCGCAACCTTATCCGCTTGTTTACCGCGACTGTTGACGCAGGTATTTCCGCGAGCTTAGCCGATCATCTTTCCGCAAATTCAATGTGAAATTTTGCCGCAACTATTAATGCAAGATTTGCCGCACATATTGCCGCTCAGAACGCTTCATTTTTTCGCAGATATTGCCACTCATTTGCCACGGGTATTTCCGCAGCTATTTCCGGGAATATTACTGCAAGCTTATTCGGGAACTTTTCCGCAACTATTGCCGGACATATTACCGCATAGTTGATTTTCGACAGGCAATTGCCGCTAGCATTGCAGCACATATTTCCGCGAAGATGGATTACAATTTGCCGTGATTTTGCCGCGATGTTGCCGCAACTTTTCACGAGTTTGCTGCAACTTTACCGCGAGTTTACCACTGTTTTGTTGCAAATTTGCCGCGACCTATCCGCGTAATTACCGCAACAAATCTGATAAACTCTCATTTCAGTTCATTTCAGGCAAATTAGAGGTATAAACAATTGTTGTAGCCAAAGATTGTGTTGTAAATCATGTGCCTATATATTTTTTCTAATCTAAAATAGAGTATATCAATCCAATTTGCAAAGCACATAGAAATATAGATGTATATATCCACATGTTCATAAGCAACCATATATATGTGTTGATACCTATGAAATAGAGTTAAGTTTACCAAAATGTGTATGTGTATATATACTAACATGCAATTATGTATCAACCCTGTACAAACATAGAAGGGTATGCTTGTATGGTTGATCCACAAGTAGATCTATATGTATATACACTGATAATGTTCCTAATGCTAGTATATACTAGCTAATAAGAGAATATACATTAATCATGGCCATATATGGATCAATAGGTAGATATATTTGTTATCACGCATGTATATGCATGACAGTATGTATATTTACATGAATTTGCATGTTTTTTTGCATATACAAAGCGTTAGAGCCTGATTGTTCTATAATGCAACAAAGACGCGGCAATCACGCGGCTATATTACGGTAAACTCGCGGCAAATGTCTGCTTTGGGTCAATTGCCGCACCTTTGCCGCAACGTAGCCACGTGTTTGCCGTGACTTTGCTGCATATTTGCCACGTGTTTGCCGTGACTTTGCTGCATATTTGCCGCTCATTTGCTGCATATTTGACGCTTATTTGCCGCTTATTTGCCGCTCAGTTGCCGCTCATTTGCTGCATATTTGCCACTTATTTGTCGCTCATTTGTTGTATATTTGCCTCTTATTTGCCGCTCATTTGCCTCTTATTTGCAATTTGTATAGGAATGTGAAACATTTAATATATTAAAACCCTAGTTGAAAGATAGGCAATTTAACTAGAAAATCTTGGATTTCAATTAAAAACAATACATATAATTCATGAATTATGGTCAGCATAAGAATCAATTACAAGGAACAGATCAATATCGATAGTGAGGAATATATTTGTGTTATCATCGATATTAATCATGTCCCCGAAACCTAACTCGATACATAAGTCGACGGAAGGGTCGGTGTTGCTAGCTGCTTCGCCGTATTCTGATGTAACCAGATCTAGATCAGCATCGTCGACATCATCTGCGTCAGCATCGAGTAGACTCCCAGTATCTGCATGAGTGCCTTCATCATTGTGCAGCAATTGCATAGCAACCCACGATCCGTCGCCTTCTTCTCTGGATGGGTGTGTTCTATTGTTGTCCCTTTGATTCGACGTCATATCTGTGTCCATCGGCTGCCCAAATTCTGGTAACAAGGAATGAAAGAGAGGTTTAGTACGTGGTGCCATCGGGATCACGTACCACCACTTCTCATTATGG
>JBBBWG010008813.1:0-23777 GCA_037176905.1 Azolla pinnata | reverse complement strand
GTCTGTCCGCATGCATGTGTTCGCATGCATGCATGTCTGTCCGCATGCATGCATGTCTGTCCGCATGCATGTGTTCGCATGCATGCATGTCTGTCCGCATGCATGCATGTCTGTCCGCATGCATGCATGTCTGTCCGCATGCATGTGTCCGCATGCATGCATGCCTGTCCGCATGCATGTGTACGCATGCATGCATGCATGCATGCACACGCTCGCACACATGTATGCGTATGTATGCATGCACATGCACATGTATGCGTATGTATGCATGCACACGCACATGTATGCGTATGTATGCATGCACACACACACACACGCATCGCACGCATGCATGTGTATGCATGCATGCATGCTTTCATGCATGTGGTTCCTGACAGCTAGCTCTGCAAGTCTTTTTTTTCGTCTCGGCTTTTTTTTTTTACCAACTGCAGAATCATGAATCATGCTCTGCACTGACCAGCTCGAGGCCTGTCGCTGTGCTCTTCTCAGCTGTGATCCGCTCAATCGCTCGGAATCGGAATCAGAAGGCATGGATGCAAATGCCTTCTGATTCCTTGATCGATCGACGATCTCGTATGGGATCGATGTATGTTACGGCAGTTCCCGGAGGCGCTGCTGGTCGAGCCGGAATCGAAACGCTCGATTTGGAGCAAGCCCAACAGGAATCGTGGCTTGGACGATTCTAGCAGGATCCCTAAACCCTAAAACCCTAAACCCTAAACCCTAAACCGCGAACCCTAAACTGGTAGTCATCAAAGGCACGATGATTGCATCTGTGCCATGCCGCCTCGAACAAGGCTCATAAACATACAAACTCGGTAAAAAGAAATTGTTCGTTGACAAATAGATCTTCTCCGTGTAACAATCAAATCTTCTCGGTGTAACGGCTCTCTGTATAGCATACATTCAAAGTATATACGATTTTCATGGATTATTGTTCTCCATTTTGGTCGATTTGTCAAGCCACATGCTGCCTTCCTTTTCTGAGTGCACATAAACCTTTTGTACTAATTCATGCAGTACTAGGCTTAAACCCCTGATCCCAATCCTAATTAAGGTGGGATCAGTTAGTTAGAAATGGGTGCAAATTATAGCATACAGGTAATGCTAATGATCTTAGGATTAATTAGTGTACCTTGGAGCATTAGGTCTAGGGAGGGGATCGAGTCAAAAGACCTTTCAGCGATTTGAGCCTGTGATTAGTGGGCGATTATCGTTCGAGTCCAAGCTAATCAGGGCACCGGTCAATGACAAGATCTCACACATTATCTTAGTCTGAATCGTCTTCAAGCATTCTCTAAGATTTTGCTCGAGAGATTTTCCATCTACGATTCTCTTGATTGAAGAACCTCGACAGTTTCACCTGAAAATGACGACAAAACGATCTACAGTGATGCGATGATGCTGAAAGTTTGGTTTCATTCAGGGAACCAATTCACCTGAAACAATCAATTAGAGCCAAATGAAACAATTCAAACAAACTCACAACTCTCAATTACACACCCAGTGTTGTTACACTGGAAATTACAGCCAAGTGATTGGCTCATCATATGCATATAAATCATCACAGCTACCATATAGCAGCAAGCCACAACATAGGATGCATAATGCTACTGCAAACATCAGCAACAGAATCCAGAAACCAAATTGCTTCTTAACCACCATCGAATCATGTAATCTATAAACACGTCTCAGTTTTCATGTAAATTATGATGCAGTGGGCTGAATTATCCTACAGAACATCATGTAATCTTGTTTATTGCACATCAATTTTGACAGATTCCTGTACATGTGAGCAGCGGTTTTCATCCCACACAAGATCAAGTGCATATGATCGATCGATTAGAACAGTCAGTGCTCGATTAAGCTATAAAACCCATCTACATATGTTTCAACATCCCAAAGAAAACTGCCAAATGCTACCGCCTCCAACACCAACCCCTTCGATTTTACAAAGCTCACTTGAGATGCACTCTTTTCATCTGCAGACTTTTGGGGCTTCATACCTTGAAAAAGTGCACGAGTATGCTTCTCTAACACACTTTGACTTTCCTTTGATCTGACGACGGTGAATCCTCTCAATGTCTCGGCATCAAATGATGTGATATATGCTAGAAATTCACTGGTCATTACTTGAGTAAAATTTGGAGTTTGAGTACTTCCTCGTAAATCTTTCAACACAGCCATGGCTGCTGCAATGTCCCCAGGCCCAACCTTTCCTTGGGTATCGCCGGAGTGATGAAAAAGTGCAATGGATTTCTCCAACTGAAAGCGGTTATGCAATCTTCTTAAGAAATATCCGTATGTCACAGATGAGGCATAGATTTCTTTTAATGACATTTTGCTCAAATGTGCAAACATGCTCTTGCCGAAGTACTTACTTAGCCCTCGTTTGCCCAACACAAGCAGTGAATGTTCTCGAATTAGTTCCAGTGCTTCAGGTGCGTATAGAGATTCAAGTTCTTTGACTTGTACAGTCCATGGTACTCTGCTTGACTCTAGTATCCTTATATCAGAAATCATAATTATTCCGGCCTCGATAAACTTTCTAACGATGAGCATGTATAGGATTTCTTCCAAGGAGTTGAACCTTTCTTGAGATTTGAGTTCTGCAATTCTCCTGGACAGGAAAAGGAAATCATTATAATCTCCCCCACCCCCCATTTATCCCTCCCTTTCTAGCTTGTGAAGGCACAAAATAAAGATCAACAATGCATTGTGTATAATAAGCCACTTGAAACTGTAGGAAACTTCAAATAATGAGACTGTAGATTCCCCCTGATCATAGATAGTTCAGTGAGGCCCCCCTTACAAACGTGTTAGGAACGCAGCAAATTTTCCTATATGATTCCACCTTGTACTGGTTTACAGCTTACACATTGATAAATATCTTCATATAAGAACTTGTAAGCACCGTGATGAATACGCTAGGATCTAAAATGTAGCTCAACTTACATCCAATTGAAATCGAAATATTTTCACAACAAAGACCCATCCAAGAGATAAGTATATTCTTTTCTTGTTACTTGACTTTAATCCAACTCACCCATGTTTAGCACAATAAATTCAGTAACACAGTCATACTGTTTCAAGGGATATTGTGAACACATTGTGTCTACAGGTTCAAGCTTTCGTTTTGTTTACATACCAACATCATTGTGAACAACCTTTTCGACAAGTAATTTAACACTTCTGGATTCCTGCTATGTTTCACATAGAACCTTGCTACTAATATCATAACGACATTCATTAAGTTATAAGATAATGTTTTTCGTTGGTCTCATCCATGTCTAACACGGTCATTTTAAAGAGATTTGTGTAATGGCCTATCAATATCATAGGCACATTACTAGCAAATTTTAACGCTCTACATTGCCTACAATTTCCAACATGGCATGAGCTTCAATGAATTGAATTCATGTTTGGAATAAAGGCACATCCAGAAAACCACAGGAATATATGTCGCACATTATGCACTAAATTAAATAAATCATATAAATTTCTATGCTTTCAGTCTATGCTTATCGTTGGCTTCTTTACTTGAAGCCAATTGTAGCGGAACCTTCCTTGATTTCAATCCATGATGGGGATAAGTAATTTGGTTTTGATCCCTAGTACTCAAAAGTATATAACTATGATTCATGTCCATGATCAGAGTAATGCTTAAGATTCACATATTGAAACAATAACACTATTCTTCTTTGATCTCGCTTCATGTTTATAGCATAACTTGAGAAGAAAGAAAGCATAGTCATACACCTCTGTCGACAAGCATCCTGGGGAGAAAACAAGGCAAAGTGTAGCAAACCTGTACAAGTCCTGATCCGATGTCGATCCCGAAGAACCATTGATTTGACAAGATTCAGCGTTTCGATTTCCAGACAATCTCTCAAGCTCGTGCTCTACAGCTGAGGGAACAAGATCAGGATTAGTGTGGAGAAGTTGAGACAGGAAAAGACCAGCCTCTGATAGCGGTTGGAAAGGAGCCATGGGGCTCGGCAGAAAATCTTCATCACTTGACTTGGCAAGAACATTCAATCTCATCGATTTAGGCCTGTTTTCAGGCAGGAAAAGGCTGCGCTTTTCGTGGAATGACGGGGCCATCTGCAACAAAACCCAGGAATCAGTAACAACCGCATCACACATGGTGTATGGATGATATTAGAAAGAGAGAGATTTGCAGAGCTTTGTACCTTGAGATAGCAGATGAAGCCATGGTAGGATGAATGCGGGCACCGCCTTTCTGATGCAAGAGAAGTGGAAGTAGTACTAGAAGAAGAAGGGCAAATGTAGAGAGCCATGGAACTACTGCCTTCTTCTATGCATACATCTTCAGACTACAGTGATCTATATCATATTTGTGATCTGAGTCACATGTGTATGCATTCATAGTTTTAACTGTGATAAACACCGGCATTGCAGGTCTAGACATCTCCAATTTGTGCAGAGAATGCTTTGCCATAGTCTACCTTATCTGGAAGATAACCTCAGGTAGCATGCCCTCTTTACTCTGCTCAGCTTTCTTGCGATGGGCTCTCCTTTTCTAGCACTTGAGATTGCATTGCAGGTCTTTCCTCACAATTATGCCACCAAGACAAGTGTGATGATGAGACATGGAGAGTTTACAGTAAATAGATAGAACCCACAAGATAGTCTGTTAAGTTATGCTTCTTCAATGCTACATGTACCTTTCCCCCTTCCGCATTCATTAGTGAGCATCAACCTCCTTGCTCCCATGGAGACTTGTCTGAGGATAATGAAGAATTTCATCAATGAAACCTGGCATTCTCACCTTTCATTGACTGGTGTACAGATTACTTCCTGTTTATGAACTCTGCAAATGTGGGCATTCCTTGGTCAGATCTCTCCCTCTTTTGGGCATGTCTTGGGTTTACAGCTAGTTTTAGCGGTCAGAGTTTGGGGTTATTTCGTGCTCTGAGTTTAGGGTTTAGAAGTTAGTTGGCTATTACTTTACAGACACTATGGATGCAGGCATGGCGCCTCGTTCATCTCCGAAATGAAACAGAGTTATACTTTAAGAAGCTGCATCAGATTCAAAACAAATTTGGATCAATCCAAACTAAAACTGAGTTATAATTTAAGAAGCTGCATCAGCTTCGAAACAAATTTGGATTAATCCCAAATCAGATTGAGTTTAACTTAAGAAGCTGCAGCAGAATCGAAACAAATTTGGATTAATTGTTTGCCCATGCCTGAAAGAAGTCACAAAAAAATTGACACCAAATTGTAGCTTAGTACAGGGTTTAGTGTCTCACACATGGCCTCATTTCAACAAGCCCTCGGATGTTTAAGAATTTCTAGGTCAATATAAACAACCCACCATGGTGTTAGCCTATCCAGGGACATTTAACTGTCGCAGCTAATGTACAGAAAACAATGATCTAGCACATATATGCTTCAACCATGGCTAGCTTTTACAGAAGAAGATCAGACAATAATTAGAACGTTATTCTCAAAGCCTCCCTCGCCAGTAATCGGGCGGTTGTGGTCCACCTTCCACTCTCCGTTTACGATAAATTTGATCTACAAAGCATACATTCTATGTTAGCTAAACCGACGTGAACAGAGACTGATAATAACAACAAAAAAATCTGCCTTTTATCCTACCTCATAGCGCCCAGGATATAACTGAAGAGAAGTCACAAAAACGCCAGCGCTTGACTTTTCCATCTTCCTCTGCCAAATCAATTACCAGATCATCTTTTGTTATTGCCTTTCCCTAAATGCATTTTTATCGACCTTTAGGACTTGAACAGCACAACCTTATTAATTGAATGTTGGACTAGAACCCAGAACCTCGTAGTAAGGAAAATTTTGAACTCAAATTACAAGCGTTATGCTTCAACCTACAAAAACTTATGCAGGATACCTACACTCTTGTATGCCTACATAAGCCACTGATAAAAGCCTAACTACAATAAAGTCATAAACAGAAGCTATTTCTATTGTTTCTAAATAAATGTGGGGGCGTCTATGTGAATTCAACAAAGATTTTTTACCTGGCTTGTCCATCCATCAAAAGAGCCAGCTAAAAGAACATCAATTCCCGGATTTGGCCAAACAATACGCACTGTGCGCATTGTCTTCAGAACACTCATCGCTTCATTTAATCGTTTGTCTTTGTCTTTTATATTCCTTTGGAGCTCCCTTCAGAATGCAAGGGTTAAGAAGATTAGTAAATATACATATACATATACATATATAGATACCACACAATATCCGTATCCATATCCATATGAATGTGCATATACGTATACATATACATATATACATGCATATGCATATTACTGATGGTTGAAAAAAGAAGGCATACGTTAGTTGAAGGGCAAGCTTGCCCTCAGACATTGTTAATTTCGCCTGTGCTTCACGGAGCTCTCTACCCTTTCTTAAAAGCTCGGTTTCACGGAACTCCAACTCGTCTGAAGCTTCTTCAATCTCATGATGGGAAAGCTTGCTCCAAATTGAATCCTGTTGTGCAAGTGTATTACCACTAGGCCTTTTTCTTGAAACTTCCAGTTCATAAAGGTTATCCATGGACTCGGAAGGCTCTTCAATGTTGTGAAATTTCGTATCATCTATCTGACCAACAAGAACAAGAAGCTCATAAGACAATCCTTCAACTTCTGGTGAGAACACAATGAAACCGGAAATAACAATTTAAGAAACATGCAACAAAAAAACACATCAATGGAGCGTTATGCATAAAGAGATAATGTTAACATTCATCAAACATACTCTCAGTTAGACAGATATTCCCTTATAGAGTCTTTAACGAAAAAGTCAAGATGGAAATGGCACGCAATGAAGTGATTTTCAAATAAGCATCTGTCAGTACATCAAAATGCATTACGATTCTATAAAAGAACTTGCTAAAAAGGGATCATCATAAAGAAATAGAGAAAGTCAAACAGCTACATTTTTTCTTTCATACTTGATTTGGCTTGATATCATGCGCCAATGCATCCCTTCCAGTTTGAAGCATATGAAGAGTTGTCGTCAGTTCAGCTTCCAATCCTTGTATGCGGTGAGCAATAGACACAGGATCATTTGTTTCTTGATTTCTCTTTTCACGTGAGTTCCTGGCATTTCTGAACACTTCTTTTCTTGCATTAACCAACTCATACATCCGGTTACATGATTCTTTGATGGTATTGTGTGAAGTTTCACATTGTGGGATGATATTCCTCTTCAAATTCCTTTGGTCATCATAGCTTGATGGTATTGAGCCTATTTTTTTTTCAATCATTGATTACATGATTAGGTAATGCTAAAAACACCTCGATCACAGAGAACTTGAAAAAAAAATCAAATATCTTTACACCAACCTTGTGAAGAGTTCATATTAGGTTTTTGGTTATCTCCTTCAAGTGATTTTCCCGTCATGCCCTGACTTTACACACATTATCAGATTAACACTTTTGAGTTTTTCCCAAAGGCGAAATGGTGGTCGGTATCCTGGCATATTGTTTTCATTTTCAGTCATTTTCTTACCTTTTTCAGTGGTTTTACGAGTCCAAACAGATCAGCTACCCTGTCCCATGCCTTTTGCCGTTCCTCTACAGCTGGATTTCTAGAAAAAGTATCAGAAACAATAAGAAAATCAACCTTCTTACTCACTTCATTTTAAATGACTATGCAAACACTTAAGTACACTAAATAGTTCAAACCAAGCTTAAGTTTTGTGTTCATATCTGGATAGTGCATTCACACTGCTGTCTTATGATAGTTAGCATGCTTCTGTAAGAACCATGAAAAAATATTATTGTTTATGACAATTTTCGCTTGCTTTGCTGTATGCATCCATGATTCGTTATGCAAAGCTGCCATGCAGGTATTTCGACTGTTCATTTGTGATGACCCTTACATCATACATTCATTGGCATACCCTGCTTCTCCATTAGGTACCTTCAGATGCATGTCTTCGGTCACATTGTCCTGTACAAAAAGAATTCATTAGAAAAGCACCACATAAACTGAGAGCACAATGTAAAATTCGTCAAGGTTAATCAAAGGAAAGCTTTCAAGCTTCTGCTGGCAGTTTCAGGTGGGAGGTTATCTTTTGTAATCGTATATGTGACCCTAGCAGTAGCAAATATCACATCCTAATCAACGGCCTTGATGAGTTACAACATCACATCAGAATCATATAATTGATGGAACCCACCTAACAAAAATCATATTCTGCTCCCCCCTGAAGAAGGGTTTTGGGCTTATACTCGCTCGTTACCTAATCATCCTAGCAGTTGGCCTTGATGAGTTACAAGATCACATCAGAATCATATAAAAATTGATGGAACTCAACTAACGAAAACCATATTCTGCTTCCCCCTGAAGAAGGATCTTGGGTAAACCCAAAACCCTATCTATCTTCAACTGTTTTTTAAATATCTCCAGTCTCTGAAAACCTTCTATAAGCAAGAAAATTTGGACTTTTTAGGCCAATCCTCACAAGCTTGGCAATAAAAACAACCATTTCTAGGATGGGATGCTTGTCGTACATTAACACCCGTATGTGCGTGCCTGTATCATTGGCTTTCATGTTCAGCATTTTCCCTGCCCTTATTTTTCCTTGTGAAAACGTTACAATTGTAAAAGAAAGCTTACAAAATAGCAATGGGAAAACTATTTATGAAAATCATATTACATGCATGCTGAACCTAACAGAAATAGCTGAAATGGTGTCTTAACCTTCTCTCAACATTAGAGAGAAGACAAAAGCAACAGCATAAAAAGGAAGGATGAGTATGATGTATCTACAGAACAACAAGAACAATACCTTATCAGTACTAGCACGAGAGTTTGAATCCCACCCAGATGCAAGCCAGCCGCCCTCATGGAGAATAGCTTCAACAAGGTCACCTCTTCCGGCCTCCAATAGCTGTGACTGAGTCGGGAAGGAGAACGGATTCCCTGAAGTTTCCATGAAGTGAAGAACCTTGAACTCCAGCTCTGACATCCATACACCTTCCTCTGTATAGAAACCATTTTCGAGCTTAGCTGAGAATAGCCCGATACAAGGGCACTCCTTGGATTGCGTTTCTGTACTCAAATTATCCTGGAAACCCTTGAATGCCTTCAACCTGAAGCCGGTATCAAGGAAGCAGCTTCTCAGAGTTTCAATGTTCTCGCTCCGAGATTGAAAGACAGCATTCTTGTCATGAGTTCTTGTATGAGCAAATACGCATGTACCGAATTGTCTGCAAGGTATCCTGCGCACATGCGAGAGGCCCACATTGGGTTTCTTCAACACAAAGGAAACAGAACATGGCAAACAAGCTCCATCCATGGATCAGCCTGAGATGCTTCCATGGACCCACAATAGACCAAAACCCTAATGGTGTTCTAAGAACATCCCTTCCCTCCTGCTATACGTTGGAGAGCTCAAAAGACGACAGTTTCACAGAAGAAAACAGAGGTCTCTGAACTGAAAGGCCGAACTTATGTTCTCAAGCTATCTCTAAACAGGGCCCAAATGTTTCAGGGACTCTGTTCAGGGGGAGAACAAAACCTACTGGAAGCCCAGATTGCTGCGAGGAAGGGAGCCAAAACCCTAGTTTCTGAGGAGGTGGGCTGTGATCTGGGGCAGAAGATTTTGAGAAGCTGGGCTATGGTGGTGACTCTTCTTCTCTCTGATCTACAACCTCCTTTTCTTGAACTGCGAAACAATCAATCATGGCACTGACAAAACCAGCATAGAGAAAACTGAAAAAGAAATCTCCGAAAGAAGAAAGGCAAAGATAATGGAGCGCTTTTCCTTCCTATACACAACAGGGAGCCCACCCACAACCCAGCCTCATCCTATACCTTCTTCACCCTACAACACAGAAAGATCATGCTGAGGAGGAAAGAAGAGGATGATGATGATGGTGGTGATGGTGGTGGTCATCATGGCTGTGGTGGTGATGGTGGTAATGATGATGATGGTTATAGCGGTGATGATGATGGTGATGGCATTGGTGATGATGATGGTGCTTGTGGTGTGATGGTGGTGGTGATGATGATGGTGATGATGATGCTGATGCTGATGATGATGGCGAGGAGGAGGAGGAGGAGGAGGATGGTGATGATGATGATGATGGCAAGAAGGAGGAGGAGGAGGAGGATGGTGATGATGATGATGGTGATGATGGTGGTGATGCTGATGATGATGGCAAGGAGGAGGAGGAGGAGGATGGTGATGATGATGATGGTGCTGATGGTGATGATGGCGGTGGATGATGATGAAGATGATGGTGATTGATGGTGATGATGTTGGTGATTAAGGGGATGATGATGGTGGTGATTAAGGGGATGATGATGGTGGTGATCATGGTGATCATGGTGCATGATGAAGCTTTGAGGCTGATGATGCATTGCCCATGACCATGATGCATGATGAAGCTTTGAGGCTGATGATGCATTGCCCATGACCATGATGCAAGAGCTTCAAGCTTTCATGGCCTTCTTTGCTTGAACAGAATAAAAAGAAAAAGAAGATATTGTATCGGTGTCGAATCATCTTCATCTGTATCTTGAGAGGGTACAATGACAATCACATATTAACAATCATCTAAGATAGAAATCATCGTGTCAGGAAGGTAATTCTGTCGGGCCCCCATCTGGAGCTGGATTTGCGGAGGATTATTGACACCATTGAGTTAGCTAGCGCAGAGTCTACAGCTACTGATAGCTAGGACCCACACCCATGTAAAGAAAGTGCATCGCAACCGATATGGGGTAAGCAACTAACAGATCAACAGCTCGGATTGTACGTTTCGACCTAATCTTGCCCTGATGGCAGGGGAATCTGCATCTTTACCACTCCGGATTCCGTACGAATCGACAGACACCTCTCTATGGTTTACTGAGATGGAATCATGTTGCTACTATCTCATCCTCTCGAAGGCCATGAATACGGACCCTGATAGCGATTATCTTCGTACTGATCTCCGATTGTGGGCCAGAGTCGGCCACTCTGATTCATGCTCCTCATTAGCTAGTTTAGTTGATATTACACTTTTACCTCTTCCCATACAAAGTATTTGGTAGGCAAATTGGTCACTCCTCCAACTATTCTTCTTCTTGAATTCTCCGTTACAAACCTTAGTATGTTATTTAGTAGTTCTATTGTTTGTAGCTTGTTTAGGAATCGATAATCAAATCACTAATCGTATTTAGCTTGTTGATTCTCATGGCGTTGAATTTGATTAAACAAGTTGAATTTGATTAAACAAGTTGAATTCTCATGGCGTTTTCAGACGTATCTATCGGTTCTATTGTAACTTGTTTGTGAAGAGATAATCATCACTAATCACAATTAGCTTTTCTAGCATATCTAGTTGAACTTGATTAAACAAGTGATCCCTACTACTTATGCATGTAATATACTGGCGACCTTCAAACAGCTCTTCAAGATATATGTAACTCATGCACCCAAATTTTTACACATTACATACATGACAGCAAGTATGATTTTCTATCAATTCATATAACGAGCATGATCTTGAAACGGCTTTTCAAGATACATATTGCTTATGCACCTAAGTTTACATTCTGTGCATAGCAAACACATGATTTTTTATCATTTCATAGAATTTCTACTCACTTCACAAGTTTCCCATAGACCCACTTCCTCCAGATGAGTTCTGGATACAATCTTTCCCTACACAGATTTCCAATCAATTTAGAGTCTCGCCTTCAAAAACTTAAGGAACAAAATTATGCCGACTTACTCCATCCAGAACTCTGATCTAAGAAAGACATCCGGCAGTATGGAAGTGAAGACTTAACACAAAACTCAAGAAAGGTATGAAACTTACAAAAAATAAACCGGAGAAAGCCTCTCTGATATGTTCTTACACTTTCCCAAAGGTAATATAATAGCATTCATTCAGTCATGCATAAAGAAAAAAAACCCACTTCAACAAAACCTCCTAGAACCTAGAATCCACATGGCGACAGTTTCCCGATACATTTGAGGAACAGATTAAACCTAGAAAATCCGCACTGGCTTTCCCATGGTACTCTTCAGATACAATACACGAACCTGCCAAAAACCAAAAACCAAAAACCAAACTCGCACATTAATAACAACATTCCAAGCATGGACTAAGAACTCCAAATTTGCCCATGAGTGTACTCTAAAATTGCAATAAAAAAACCTCTGAAAGATGCTGCTCGACCAACTCAAACTAACCAAAAATCTTAAAATGTAACTGCTCAACTAAAAAGACTGGCATGCATATATGAAATTAGATAGGATGAAAAACTGAAAACCAATGGCCTTTCCTACACGCTTCCACAACTCACATTTTGCCAGTTCTTCTTCAGAAGGGAGACTAAGAAGTTGACGCTCATCTGAACATTCTGGAAGACTTGCTTCTCTTCCATCTCCAAGTTCCCAACAGCTACACCCATGCATAAGACTTTCTTGAGCTGGAACTTGACAGTGGCTTTGGTCTCATTCACCTTGGCCTCCAAAGACTCTTGGTGTGAAACGAGGGTTGGGAATTTGCCAGCCTTGTTTAAACCAGGCCCTAAGAGACGAGGGATCTGCTTGATCACAGCCTCCGAGGCCAAGAAAGCATGGTACTTCTTTGCAAGCTTCTTCACTAGCTTCTTGTTCTTGTTCATCTTCTTCAGCGCATCCACATCCATACAGTCGAGACCAATCTTCTCTGCCTGTACATATACTCAATCCAAGACAATGACTACCAGACATCACCTCCTTCACTTCACCCTGATGATAATTATTTCTATGTGCACAACAGCAAAAGAATTCTGAATAATGTCCTAAAAGACAGCAGAAGCTAAAGGTTTCCAACATTTCGATGAAATATGGCACATGGATTTACTCACACCATTTTATGCTTGTAGAAAAAAGCTATTTTTACATTAAACCATTCAGTCATGCAATATATACAACACCAGATCCTAATAGAACTTTCTTTAAAAGAGCAATAGATAGCTAAAAAAATACGCCAAAACCCTAGTTACACAAGCAAATGCTTCAGTCATTTAATATTTACATCAATAGGGTACAAAGTTTGCTAAAACCCAATGACAATTATTAGCTACTAAACAAACCCTGATTATGTATGAAACATTCGGTATTGCACTGCAAAAACATTACATGATTAAGAATTGCAATCCATCAATTGTGCAATACATCAATTTCGCAATACAAGAATTCAGGTACTTGACCAAACGCCGTAGACATTGTGCACGAATCAGTCAATGATTAGAAACTACATCAGAAAGATGCAGACAGTGGGATTACAAAAGCCTTTATTTAGGAGAAACTCGTAAAAAGGGAAAAGAAGTGCCCAAATCTTTTACATACACAGTCACCTGGCAACACATTTCACATCCATAAAGAACCAGACAAGATTATTTGCATGTATGTATATGCATACACTATGTCTACAATGCGGATATTCAGTTGGTATAGAAAGCGCAGTAAACCCAATGGAAAATCCAAGCGGGAAAGTTGGGCCGTAAAAAACCTACCTCGCCGATATGCTGGGCATCACCAAGCATGCACACCTTCATCTTGGGCCTCGGTATGTTGGGCAGCTTCACAGCACCGCTAAACCTCTTATCCTTTTGAGGGTCATAATTCTTGAGCCCAATCTGGAGCTCGATCGTCTCCACAAACTTCCGCTTCTTCTCCTTACTATCGGTAAGGATCTGGGTGATGGCCTCCCTCAACACATCGCTCTGAAGCTTACTACACACGCAGGGCAAAAGGGAGCAAGGCAAAAGGGAGGGGGGAAGGTGAGAAAAAAAAATGAGAACTTGCAGGGCTTCACCTCATCAAACCAAACCTACATCACAAATGTCACCGAAACACGGACACAAGATGCAGGGGAAAACGAAAAGGAAAAGAAGCCCGATGCCGAAACACACGCGGCGACAGGCTGAGATCTGCGAAGGAGGAGAGCAATCTAGGGCTAGATTAACAGAGACGGAGGGCACGGGCCTTACCTCATGGCGGCCTCGTCGGCGGCTCTCTCTGCTCAGGCAGACGAAGGAAGCAAACGACAGAAAGGAAGAGGAACAGGGGCGAGCTAATGCAGGGCCTTATTTAGAAAACCCTAATTCTTTTGGGCGCCCAATTGGGCGGCCTGGTGTGAACACAACTTCCCTGTTTTTGTCCTTGTGCCCAGTCGCTCGCTGGTAAATTTTTAAGACACATCTTGCAATTAAGACACATCTTGCAATCGATCGATCGATCGGAAGTCGGATCGATCGATCGATCGATCGCTTCGCTACGTTCTCTCATCGAGCTTCCCTGCGTTTCGATCGGATGTGTATATCGTTCGGATGGAACAGTCCGAGAGGTAGCTTCTGTTTCATTGTGTTTGAGAAGCTCGATCAGATGCGTATCTGTTCGAAACAGAACGGTCGAGCTTGCCTCTAATCGGGTTGCGATCCGCACTCAGAAGAATAGAGAGAGAGAGAGAGAGAGAGAGAGAGAGATGCACATGAATCAGGCTTGCGGAGGTCCTCGGATGGTGTCTTTGAGGCCGAGCAGCGTGCTGCATTTGGAGATGCATTCCGTGCTGTTACGACGAGGGGAGATTTTGGAAACGGTGAGCGACCATAGGGGGTGTGTGAATGAGAGGGTTTCCTCCGACGCCCAAGTTATGAGCCGATGCTTACACGACTATTGAGAGCAGCAGCAGCTGAGAGCGCGAGATCGTATATACAGTTCACGTATTTACAAACGAAGAAGAATGTTTACACACAGCTATAAACACGAGCACTACAGGTTTGCCTTGTTTGCCTCAGCGGCGAGGTTTCCACAGAGGTTTCCACTTATTCGCAGAGGAAGAATGCCGGGAACGATTCAGCACGGGTTCTCGGCGCTCGTTAACTGATCTTATCGTCAGTCTTCCCGTGTCCACCACAGCAGCTCTTAAATCTGGCGACCAAAGGATCGAGTAAACAGCACCTACGGGAGTGAGAAGCAACTAGTACGACGATCGGATCCGGGAAGCGTCATCTCGTTTGCGGAGCACCGAGCATGGAGACGGGCTCTGTTCTGCAGAGCAGAAAACAGAAGCGCGATCGATCCAAAGAAATCTTGGTGTTTGTCGGAGCAGCAGATGGGTTTGGGATAGAGGGAGGCAAGAGGCGAGGCTCGGTGAAGGTAGGCTCGGGGAAGGTAGGCTCGGTGAAGGTAGGCTCGGTGAAGGTAGGCTCGGTGAAGGTAGGCTCGGGGAAGGTGGGCTCGGTGAAGCTAGGCTCGGTGAAGCTAGGCTCGGTGAAGCTAGGCTCGGTGAAGCTAGGCTCGGTGAGGCTAGGCTCGGTGAAGCTAGGCTCGGTGGCTAGGCTCGGTGAAGCTAGGCTCGGTGGCGACGACGACGTGGGCAAAGCCGTTCATCATGCGCACGTACGAGTTGCCGAGGCTGGAGAAGGGGGCGGACATGACGGTGCTGAAGCGCGAGATCCGGACCTGCCAGCGCCGCCCCCGCCGAGGCCGCCCAGGCCTAGGCTCGGGCCCAGGCTCGGGCCCAGGCTCGGGCCCGAACCTAGGCGCCCCCGACCTCTGCAGTCTCGCGCTGACCGTGCGCTTGTGAAGGCTCATCCTCCGCTCGATCTGCGCCCCTCCCGCCGCCGCCGCCGCCAGCGCCCTCGCCGCCGCCTTCTGCTTCGGCGTCGGCGTCGGCGTCGCCGCCTCCACGCCCTCCTCGATCGTCTCCAACCCTTCCCTCAGCAGGCTCTCCATCCTCCTCATCGTCTGCGCCCTGATCACCTGCGTGTTCAGGCTCGGGATCGCCAGCGCGTACGTGCTCGTCTTCCTCACCATGCCTTCCTTCCCCGATCTGCCTTCTTCCTTCGGAGCTCTGTGTTCGTCCTTCAGATCTCTGTGTTCGTCCTTCAGATCTCTGTGTTCTTCCTTCCTCTTTCTTCCCCTTCAGATCTGTCTGTCTGTCTGTCCGTCCGTCTGTGTGTGTGTCTGTTGATTTGGGCGCCGGTAGAGACCACGTCTCGCGTTGCAAGAGATGGGTTTTGACGAAGGATTATATGTAATTTGTATGGATTTCGCAGGATGGACCAAGTCAAATGCCCATGAATCAAAAAATACAAGGGGAATCTGAGTGATCCATTGGGGTGATCATAAATCGCATTGCTCGATTAAGCTCGCTAATCGCTAATCGCTAATCGCAGAGATGGGTTTTGACGAACGTTTATATGTATTTGTATGGATTTTGCAGCATGGACAAAGTCAAATGCCCATGAATAAAAAAATACAAGGGGAATCTGAGTGATCCACTGGGGTGATTATAAATCGCATAGCTTGATTAAGCTCGCTAATCGCTAATCGCTAATCGCAGAGATGGGTTTTGACGAATCCATTGGGGTGATTATAAATCGCATAGCTTGTTTAAGCTCGCTAATCGCTAATCGCAGAGATGGGTTTTGACGAACGTTTATATGTATTTGTATGGATTTTGCAGCATGGACGAAGTCAAATGCCCATGAATCAAAAAATACAAGGGGAATCTGAGTGATCCACTGGGGTGATTATAAATCGCATAGCTTGATTAAGCTCGCTAATCGCTAATCGCTAATCGCAGAGATGGGTTTTGACGAATCCATTGGGGTGATTATAAATCGCATAGCTTGTTTAAGCTCGCTAATCGCTAATCGCAGAGATGGGTTTTGACGAACGTTTATATGTATTTGTATGGATTTTGCAGCATGGACGAAGTCAAATGCCCATGAATCAAAAAATACAAGGGGAATCTACGTGATCCATTGGGGTGATCATAAATCGCATTGCTCGATCAAGCTCGCTAATCGCTTGCCAATTTTGACCCGATCCAAACCGATGATTCTGTCACTAAGCCTGCTCGATCGCTTGCTGATTCGACCCGATCCAAACCGATGCTTCATATCATAGCCTCTGCTCGAATCGGCGCATGTGTGAACCGCCTAGGTCAACTCCAGATCCGGGACACACAAAAGTCAGAAGACAGAGCTTGAGACGCAACTGTCAGAGAGAGCTTACGACACAAGTGTCGAGAGAGCTACTGCTAGTTCGCGCCCGGCGCCAAGCAGACGCCTTTTGCTAGCATATCAACCTAAGCGTTCCCCACTCAGTGACCCGCATCAAATATCGAATTGTTGAACATCTTCTATGATCTAATGCACATCCTTTTCAGCTATACCACGGGAGGGCCCTTCGATTCGGTTCAGAGAAGGGGCATCTTTAGCAGAGTTGGCTCATCATAGTCACTCACTCTTTCGTGCATTCAATCGATCTAGGCACCAAAGTTTATATCAGGCAATGGGGAACCGAGGAGTAGCTCGTATGTCGTGCACTCCACATACAATCTATACATCGACATATTAGAAATCGTACTCCCTAAAAAACAAGTAGAAAGGGAATCTACACTATCCAATTCATTGGCTACATCCATAGCAAGGTAACGTAAAAGAATAAAAATACATCACTAATTAAACATTATGTTTTCTAGCGTAGAACCTTGTACAGGCCGAGATTTGCCGAATTTGGGCTTCCATACTGTCCTTCCCCTATTGATCTCCATCTCATTAGTTGCAAACCTAAGCAGATGTAAGAACTCCAAACTTGCTGTAAAACTACTCTTCGAAATGCCAGATGATCCATTATTGAGTACACCATTAGAAATGTTCCCATTACTAGCGCTTGACGACTCATTCATTGCATCTTCGTTTGTACTTTCACTGTTATCGGAAGTTTCCAAGCATGCAAGCGAATCCACTACATCGCTATGATTGCATTCTCGCCGATAATCCAAGGTGATTGTATACAGCTGATGCGTATCCAATAGATCTAGCGGTACGCTCTGATGGCACAAATTGAAGGACTAACTCAGGTATTGCAAGAACCAACACAATCGAGTTGAATGAACATGGTGTTAAGGAGAACGCATAACGTACCTCGAGAACCCAACCGATGTAGGTTACATTGTTGACATGCTGATTCATATCAAGATCCCCTCGCCTCGGCTATTAAAAGGATGACCATAGTTCCATGTTAATGGGCAATAACCATGCAGGATTGTGAGGAATCAGCTATTCAGAAATATACCCTCAAGCCAGGGGTGATATGTTGTGGGTCCTGTAGCGTCGGTATCTTCTTCAAGCTGCTGCTATTATCTTCAGGAAACGCATACCTGTCATAACATATCTACCACAAAAGTTCATAGATGACTGCAAGGGACGAAAACCTTAGAGAAACAAAGAAGTACATTAGACCTCGGTGAGATTGGACAATATTGCTCGTATTCGTCTCGAATGTCATCTGTTATCCTTGAAAGTCTTCTAGAATCTTCGTTCATCATAACCCATGTGCTGCATTGTCAATCACAGGATTTGATAAAAAATACGGATCCAGAACTTGGAACTAGTTAGAATTTCTTTGCGAGCTAGCGCTTTTCAGGTTAAGAGGAAAGGATTCTTAAAGGCTAAACCTTGTGGCCCTCCCGATGAGCTTGTTTGTGGTCACATCGGTTAGAAGCCAATCCCGCCTGATCCCAACTTTTCCTTCACCTTGGCACCATGTCTCGACTTCAACGACATCCCCCCTACATAAGCCATAGATGTTTTTCGACAACAAAGTAAGCATAAAAACAAGATGGTGCAATGAAACAAAAATGCCCCTATATGTCAGGGGGCAAACAAGCGATTGTAAAGGCAAAGTTAGATGAGAAACCAAAGCATTGAATGCAAAGGTAGATGACACTAAAACAAGATATATGGGTAAAGACAGATTGTAATTCCTAAATATAAAAAGTAATGGTAGATGGTATTCAAAAGCATAAAAGCGATGGTGGATAGAATTTCAAACACAAAGAAGCAAAGAAAATGCTAATCCAGAATGGAACTACGTAGGAATGCAAACACCAGAAGAAAATACACGAAGCAAATGGAGAAGGAATTTGGAATATGAACAAACCATGTTGGGTAATGATCGACTTCAATGTGCATTCTTGTCGTAACCCAGATCAACCTTCTTTTCCGCATCGAAGGCGTGGTTGCAAAACCATCGGTGGCAAATCCTACACTCTGAACATGGTTACAAGCCACTTCCTGTACCAAAATTGGAGCAAAGCTGCTAATCACTATAATAACTATCAAGATTATCTAGCTTCCTGTGATGAGGTAAAAATAGCAATTAATCATGTGCCTTGCACCATCAAAAATTTTCTGTTCTCAATCAATTTCGGACCTTACACAATTTTGAACGAATTAAGAGATTACAACACATGACTGTATAGAAAACAGTGGTTTTCTTGAATGGAGTAGGATTTTTAGCTATATCGACGCATAGAACAATAGTTTGCTTGAATGGGCTACACTCTTAAGCTAAATTAGTGCACAGAGCCCCATCTTCGTGAGTATCACAGTCTCTACGTTCCACTTAAGCCGGATTTTCCTGACAGAAAATCACAGTTTCTATGCATTTGCTCGACCAGTCATTTGAGGAAAAAGAGATGAGGGAAGCATAAGACTCTTATGGATGCGTCAGAGATGGAAGCTTACCTGGAGGAGATTAGCGATAGTTTCTATGGAAGCAGATCCATTCATTCCGACTTCGTAGCATCGGATCGCGAATCTCTCTTTGTAGGAGTGATTCACGCGGTCCAAGACGCAGACGCGGGGGGAGGGGGCACTCAAATGGTGATCGCCATGCAAAGAACGGTCGGGCTCCAGGGAGGCATGTCCATCGGGCGGATCGAACCGATCGGTCGATGCCTTCCCTCGAACTCGTTCCTCCTTGACGGGGTAGCCGCGGTTGAGAGGAGCGCCATTGCTGGAAGCGGAAGAAGAGGATGAAGAAGAAGAAGAAGAAGAAGCTTGCAGGATTCGACCAAGTTTCCCGGATTGGGAAGAAGAGGAGGAGGAGGAAGAAGAAGAAGCTTGCAGGATTCGACCAAGTTTCCCGGATTGGGAAGAAGAGGAGGAGGAAGAAAAAGAAGAAGAAGAAGAAGAAGAAGAAGAAGAAGAACGAAGGTAAGAAGGTGAAAAAGAAGAGCGGTGATGTCTGTCCAGAGGAGGCAAAGGGGCAGAGAAGCCATCGCCGGAGGTTGTAGCAGCAGCAGCAGCAGCAGGAGCAGCAAAGCGGGGGTGAGATTTGTGAAGAGCAGGAATGGACATGGTGGAGATGGAGATGGAGCTCAGCTGCAGAAGAAGAAGAAGAAGAAGAAGAAGAAGCAGAAGAAGCTACAACAGAGAAGCAAGAGAAGAAGAGGCCTTGAGTTCAATTCCTGCCATGACCACTAAAAAGCCTTGTGGATTTTTTTTGCCTTGTGGATTTCAAAACCCACACATACATCTGAGATCAGGAATCTGAAACATTGATGTTTAGTACTCATACATCTGAGATCGGCGATGCAAACGCGCTGCTTCCTGCGCTGACGTTGAACAGAAAACCGGGTCTCGTCTCACTGAATAGGCAAAGAAAAAGACCTGAGACAGGAGAAGAGGTACACAGGAAAAAATAAAGGGGAAAAAAAAAAGAACGGAGAGGCCAGATCGGAGAGAAACGCTTGTGGGCGTGAGAGAAAGAGAGCGAGGAAGAGACATAGAAAGGCAGAGATGAAAGGATAATGCTCGACGAAGTGGGACTGCTGCAAATTGCTCTGTGATCGTAACTGCCAAAGGCAATGCGGCCCTGACGGCGATGCTAGGTAATAGCCTTGATTCGGCGGATAATAATCCTTTCGATGCGCGCATAGCAGGCGCGCTACGACGGTTCATTGATCTGGCTTCTACGTACATAACGGCAGGTGAATCAGGCGACAAAAGCTGCATTTGTGTATTAACAGAGATTTGCCGATTCGGTGCAGTTTCTCTCATGCTCAGTGCGAGTTTCAGAATGCTCTTCGAGGTTTAGAGTCTACCCTTAGCTTGAGGTCCTTTGGTTGTTAGCCAACCGTGACGTGGTAAACAGAACCCATCGAAACCAGCCGAGAAGATGATGGATGGATGCTAAGAGCTACTGATGAGATCTGAATGCAACCTACCTAACCGATGTATATCGATCGAAGCTTTTATTCATCGATGTTTGCAAGTCATCCTCCACAGGTTCTTAATGCGATTGCCGTAGCTCATCCTCCCCCCTCCCCATCATCAGGAGCTTAATGGATGTAGGACATGTAACCACTTTTAAAGCATCTCTCGCATATTGATATAATGACCAAGATCATGCCAATAAATCCGAAAGCCCAAAGTGTACATTCATGTATTTACTTCCAATCGGCGCATTTCACTTGACCTTGTAATCGATGATATGATCAAACCTTTAGCCTCAGGTTGGTTGCCTTCTGTCAAGGATGTGATCGACATAACATGGAACGAGAATGTTGAACCTGTGGATTAGATAATAGTACAATCTTGAAGTGATAACTAATCGCCGCTTAAGCTAATCGCATGGAGGTTCGTGTTCTTACAAGAAGAAAGAAGAAGATACATGAACAGGTTACCAATCAAACATAACAACCACGCCTCACATTACGGGTCTTTGCCCCACGGCAAATACAATGCGTCTAAGAAACGTGTAATTAGGTAGATTAAAAGCATACTTTTGCATGTGTTCAGCATAATTCTTCAGACTACACTGACGTTGTTGCTAATACCGAAATAACGTTCGACGACGTTCAAAGTCCAAACATTTGGGGCACTAGCGCAGAGCCCTCTGCAAACATCGAGGGATTGGAAACGATTTGAGATGATCGAGTTGTGTGCGAGCACCTGTTTTACAAGAAGAAGAAAGAAGAAGAAGAAAAAGGTTCTCAAAGTTCCTGGGGGTCCGTTTTGCGCTTCTACTGATCACAATTCAGCGATGGGAAACGTGGAAGATACAATAAACACTTTGGTCATTTCGACTACGTTTTTGAGTCAAATCTGTTTATACAACACACTCGCTCGCTCGATCGCTCACAATGAAGGGGAGGATTTGGGTTATTGTCGGCATTCTATGAGTCAAAGGCCTTTTTGAGGAGATCTCTCCTGCATCTGGGCTTATATATATATGTATATAGATAGCTTGGCTAGTTCTCGAATCAAGGGTCGAATTTGTAGTATTTGTCGATGGCAACAGAGACATCCCATGTACAGGAAAGACCCTTAGGAAGCACCGCGAGGTCACCGGCGTTGATCTCTACATGGCTCGATGACCCTTCTGGATAGACCTTCACTTTGCCTTTCACCAGGTAGCATGTCTCCATCGCATCGTATGTCCACGGGAACTTGCTCGGAGGACAACCCCATCTGTGCAATATGCACATTGAAGTTTATGTATGGCCTTCAAAACCAAAGCTACTCAAAAGGATTGGGGAGTTGGAAAAACCAACCAAAAAAAAAAAAAAACAAACACAAACTGGCTTTTGGATTGAGCAATAGATTAGAGAGAGACACACACTCACAGGCTTTCCGATGTTTAGGGTTTTGCATCATTCTCCACCCCATCTGTTCCTCCCAGTTCTCCTTTTTAGAGAAACTTTTGGATCGATCCGACTTTATATACTGTGTTTGATGAGATCATTTCATTTTATATCGGGATCGGATGATTGTTCTTGCAATCGTCATCGTACTCTCGTAGATGAGTGGATTGCTCGCACGTTATTGTGCGCTGTGTCTCATGGGTCATATTGGCCTAAGCAAACAGTTAAATATAGCTTCCTTTCTTTCTTTCCCTCAGACGCTTGTCGTTTGCTTATGATGATGATAACGATGATGATGATGGTGATGATGATGATGATGATGGTGATGATGATGGTGATGATGGTGATGATGATGATGGTAGTGGTGGTGATGATGATGATGGTTCATGCTGATGGATTGATGCCAGAGAGGATGGCCGTGCACCGTTTTCATCATGCACCATGCATCATGCATCCTCATCCCCATCGTGATGCATCATCCATCTATCATCTGCACTCACCATCCTCGCGGTGCATCATGTACACTCCTTTGCACCATCATCATCATCATCATCATCATCATCATCATCATCCTCATGATGCACCATCCATTCACCCTTTGCATCTTCACCGTCCCCATCAAGATGCACCATCCATTCACCATCCCCATCATGATGCATCACCCATCATATCCATTCATCCTTGGCAGCATTACCATCATCCTCATGATGCATCATCCATTCATCCTTGGCTGCCTTACCATCATCCTTATGATGCAAGATGAAAATCCTCGGCACCATCGCCCATCCCCATCAGAACGCCTCATCCATCACCATCTCATCATCCTCATGATGCATCAACCATCATCTTTAGAGCCGCCATCATCCCCATCGTGATGCATCACAAATCTGCACCACCACCATCATCCTCATGGTACATCATCCACAATCCTTTGCACCATGACCATCACCCGCATGATCCATGATCCATGATCACCACCATCACCACCGCCATCACCATCATCATTTGCATCACCATCACCGCAATTACCATCATCCTTTGCATTACCATCACCATCACCATCACCATCATCCTTTGCATCATCATTATCATCACCGCCACCACCATCACTGCCATCACCATCATCCTTTGCATCATCATTATCATCACCGCCATCACCATCACTGCCATCACCATCATCCTTCGCATCATCACTGCCATCACCACCATCACCATCACCATCATATCACCATCACCATCACCACCATCATCACCATCACATCACCACCATCATCACCATCACATCACCACCATCATCACCATCACATCACCACCATCATCACCATCACATCACCA
>JBBBWG010008791.1:0-23808 GCA_037176905.1 Azolla pinnata | reverse complement strand
TACATGTGATTGCGAATGATTTTAGCTGTAATTATGGAACTGTGATGCGAACGATCATCGATGAGTTGCCCGAATGAATAATTATATGTGATTGCGAATAATGTAACTGTAATTATGGAGCTGTGATGCAAACGATCATCGATCAGCTGCCCGAATGAATAATTATATGTGATTGCCAATAATGTAACTGTAATTATGGATCTGTGATGCAAACGATCATCGATCCGTTAACTGCCCGAATGAATAATTATATGTGATTGCGAATGATTTTAGCTGTAATTATGGAGCTGTGATGCGAACGATCATCGATCAGTTGCCCGAATGAATAATTACATGTGATTGCGAATGATTTTAGCTGTGATTATGGAACTGTGATGCGAACAATCATCGATCAGTTGCCCGAATGAATAATTACATGTGATTGCGAATGATTTTAGCTGTAATTATGGAACTGTGATGCGAACGATCATCGATGAGTTGCCCGAATGAATAATTATATGTGATTGCGAATAATGTAACTGTAATTATGGAGCTGTGATGCAAACGATCATCGATCAGCTGCCCGAATGAATAATTACATGTGATTGCGAATGATTTTAGCTGTGATTATGGAACCGTGATGTGAACAATCATCGATCGATTGCCCGAATGAATAATTACATGTGATTGCGAATGATTTTAGCTGTGATTATGGAACCGTGATGCGAACGATCATCGTCAATGCATCAATTCATTCTGCGTGCATGGGGTGCAAATATATCGTGGTCACGCAAAGATCATGGGTATAATTTCATCGATCGGTCGCCTGATTAAATCATGTGCAATTTACGAAGAATTTCGATGCGATCATGGAATTGCAGTGATGCAAACGATCATCGTCGATGTGTACATGACAGCAATCGATTAATCGTGCAAACGTCGATCATCGTCGATATTGCGTACGTATAACAATTGCGGTCGAGCAGATCGTGGGTAACAATTTCATTAGTGATCATCAGTCCCGATTAAGAATACGCGATCGATTGATCTGCATGCATGGGGCGCAATTATGGATACAATTATATTGGCGCAGATCGTGATGGGTTTCGTTGACAAAGTTGCCGACTACGTGATTGTAAGATATTGTGATTGTCCTGCGGCTGATCATAATCATTATGCACATACATCGATCGATCAACCGATCATCGCTGATCAATCGATCAACAAACATATCATCGCTAATTAATTGATCAACAGATCATCGCTGATCGATCAACATCGGGGCGAGGGCATCATGTGTTCAATAGATCGATCGTCATCGCCTGATCCATCAGTCAAGATCAGGGCGAGGGCCTCGTGTTCAGCTGATCAATCGATCAAAACTACTGATCCATATCTTTGATCGATCAGCATCAAGCCGAGGGCATCGTGTTCAGTTGATCGATCGATCGACCGATCCATGTCTTCGATCGATCAGCATCAGGCCGATCAGGGCATCGTGTTCAGCTGATCATCGATGATCGATCAATCAACTGATCACAATGCCCTTGGCCTAAGTACCAATCGGTCGTGCACCGAAAGACATGCTTGCAAGGATGCCAAAATATAAAGGAGTACGCATGACTCGAACAAAACCTCGGTCAAAATGCTCGAACTCCATTGCAGTCACCCACCTGATTCGATGGGACATTGATCTGTAATCGAGTCTAAATCAAATACGAGCTCGTGAAAGAATCGTTGACAGCAGATGCAGCAAAGCTCTAGCTTCGAGCAAGCGGATTTCAAAGGTTAGCTCATAACCGTTGGGCTTGCGCCAATGGTTGAGATTCCAAGATGGGGTGGTTTCAGACCTTCGGTACATGCGCTAGCGGATTCAAGGCTAAACCAATCTATTTGTCAAGGCAAGCATTTGGGGGCAAGAGCTGACCATTAATTAGCTCGAGCGATTGATCTGTCTGTCTGTCTGTCTCAGTGATACTGAGCCAAGTAATGGGCCTTCAGGAGGACTGGGGAACCTTTCTGCTCTTTGCATCTTCTCCAGCTCCCATAGCTGCTCCGTGATTCTCGTCACTCCCACGAAAGATTCCAGATCTCCCGCAAGTATCGATCGATCGAACTGCCGCAGTGCCTCGCCAAGCATCGATTCGATCCGTCTCAATCAACGCCGGGCCAAGCAATCATGGACCTCCAAGGTTGGGAAACCTCTCTATGCTCTCTACATCTTCTCCAGCTCCCACAGCTCCATGCTTTCTCTTCGCTTCCACGAAGATTCCAGATCGCGACGGGGCATCGAATCGATTCGGTCCCGGTGCTTCGCCAAGCATCGATCGGATCCGTCTCAGCACCAGGACGAGTAACGGACCTCCAGGATCGCGAATCTCTCTCTCTCTCTCTCTCTCTCTCTCTCTCTCTCTCTCTCTCTCTCTCTCTCTCTCTCTCTGTGCATCTTCTCCAGCTCCCACAACTCCATGATTTCTCTTTGCTTCCATGAAGATTCCAGATCGCTACAAAAGCACCGATCGATTCGATTCGATTCGATTCGGTCTCGGTGCTTCTCCATCTTCTCCAGCTCCATCTAGCTCCCAGAGTCCAGATCTTCACAGATTCCAGATTCCACATTCCAGATTCCAGACCTCTCTCTCTCTCTCTCTACTTTCTCTCTCTTCAATTTGATCATCTCCTCCACAAGCACATTCTCAGAAAGAGAAAGATTCTTCTTCTTCTTCTTCTTCTTCTTCTTCTTCTGCTTCTGCTTCCATGGCTATGGCAGCTTGACCAAATCAGAGCTCACATTCCACAACAGAGCTCGGGAAAGAGCGGAAGAAAGAGCCCCCGGAGCTTCCATGGCTATGGCAGCTCGCCCTGCTGCTCGCCTCCTACCTCGCCCCGCATCGTCTTGCGGCAGAGACTGTCGTCTTCTTCCTCCTCCTTCCTCCTCCTCCTCCTCCTCCTCGTCTTCTTCTTCTCCCCTCCTGAACCTCCGCAGCCGTCCTCGCCTTCTTCTCCCCACGACTCGGCCTGCGTATGCATTCTCTCTCCTTTTTCTCTTTCCCCTCCCTCCCTCTCTCGCTCTCTCTTCGTTCTTCTTGACGTTTGATGCATACAACCGGCGCGGTGATGAAGTTTGATCCCTGTGTTTCTTTCCTCTCTCTTCGTTTCGTCTGTTTTGTCGTTCAGGTTCCGTGTCTCTGCTACGTATTCTTCCGGCACTAACGGATCTGTCCCCATCGACGTTGTCGCCAAAGTACAAACCCAGAAGGTATTCTGTATCACAAGGAAAATGGGCTGACTCCACGTTTCTGTTCATTCATTCTCTGTGGCCTGGAATTCCAGTTTTCTCTGCTCTTCTTTGCAATCGTGGAAATGGCTTCTTATCCTTTTTTGCTTGCATTTTGTAATAGCTCTGAAATTTTGGGAATCTCGTGCAAAAACGCCATGGATTCTGCTTACTTTCCATTTGTTTCCGAGGCAGAAAAACTGCCTGAATCCCCTGAAGTGTTTCTGGGTAGAATTCGGTTCGAAATAGCAAATGCCACTAAACCTGTAATTTACACAATGGGGTGATCTCGTAAAACGAATTCATTGAAGATAACAAAATTTACATTACCATTCGAGCTAAATATGCATCTCACCATTTGTGGCATCTTATATAAATGAAGAAGTATTCGGAAGGTTTTAACACCTCAATGTCAGCTCTCTCCTCCCTATGGCACTGTATTTTGTGTGTGCATTTTATCATCTTTTCCACTTGATATATACATTTATGCCATTTAGAATAGAAGCTCGTGTTTGAAGGATGAATTTGCATGATTCTTTGTGACAGGACGTCCAATAACATCATGCATGAATGGCGCATGGAAACCTAAATTCTCGTGTTATTGTAACTTGATTTGATATCACCGCTTGCCATAAGCGATGATTACTCTGTCCCCACACATCATATGCTGTAGCATCTGAATATTCTGTTCAGATGGGCTAAGGGATCATGATTTAGCATTGAGTTCTTGCTGTTCCTAGCGGTTTCATAAAGGAAAATTATTCTTTAAGAGTATCATTGCATGTTTGTATAAAGAGATTAGCGAGATATGCGTAGAAAGTTATATTTGTAGTATTGGTTGCCCTTCACATAGCTCTATAGCTCATAGTGTATGGCACTTGGCTATCGGGTTGCTAAAGAAAATGAGTAATGCTTGGGCATTGGATTAGAACCAAGTGACATATAAAGCATTCGAAAGCATTGGTAGCTATCTATTTGTACTAATAGCATTACTTTTGGAAGTTACAGATTCTAGTGCTAGGTGGTAATGGTTTCGTTGGTTCAGCTATTTGCAAGGCAGCTATCAGTCAAGGGATCGATGTGGTTTCTCTTAGTAGGTATAAGAAAGCTCATGGGTTAAGATATTCAGGAATCTATAATGAATTGAATATAAGATTGAAACTCAAAATGCAGGTCAGGCCGTCCATCATTCAGTGATGCATGGTTGGACGAAGTCGTGTGGGTTGCTGGTAAAGTGATTTTTCCAGTGTTATGTAAAACTGATTTGTTACATGTCAAATCATTTTTTCAGGTCCATACAACTGATTAAGAAGCATTTTCATCTTATTTTTTCTTGTATGTTCTTTCCATAGGGGATGTGTTCTATGCTGATTGGGACAGTTTACTCAATGGTGTAACGGCAGTTATCTCTACCATTGGTGGCTTTGGAAATAATGAGGAAATGGAGAGACTCAATGGTGAAGCTAATGTATTGGCAATTAATGCTACCAAAAATTTAGGTATGTTATGCTTGTGTACGTATCTTCTACATCTATTTGTATGCATTGTTTACAATAGGCTTGTGTATCCATTCTTGGTTGAATGTCTGACAAATCTGTTTTGGATATGCTAGCATTCCTGTTGCCAAGCTGGGCCATCATACATCTATATGGGATGCTTGTCAAACTTCTTACACATGTCTAATCAACATATCAGTTGTGGATTATGTTTGTTTATCCGTAGATTGTTTTTACATGGTATATAACAAATGTGTAGGTGTTAGGAAGTTTATATATGTCTCAGTGCATGATTACAACTTACCTGGCGTATTCAAGAGCATCGGGTATTTCACGGGCAAAAAGCGAGCTGAGGATGAGATTGTCAAGAAATTCTCCACAAACGGTACTAGTCAATCTTCTTTCTTGCATATATAAATGTTATTAAAAGAAAGCCTTTCATTTACAGAACATTCGGCAACTTTGTTTTTTTTGCGTAATATCGTTAGGCACTATATTGAGACCCGGCTTCATATATGGTAAGCGGCGAGTGAATGGCGTAGATATACCACTAGATTTGGTCGGGGAACCACTTGCGAGGGTTTTGGAGGCAACCAAAGTGCTGACACGTCCTTTGAACGTTTTGCCGGGTTCCGATGTCCTCTTCACTCTCCCTCTCAGTGTGGATGATGTTGCGTATGCTGCAATCAAGGCCGTAACTGATGATGATGTTTTTGGCATCCAAACTATCGAGCAGATCAAGGAGCTTTCTTCAGCTCGATCGAATTAGGGTTTCTTTCTTCCTTTTGGAATCCCCTGTCACAATAGAGCTTTCAAAATGCTGGTATTTTATCGGTAAGTGCATGTCTCTTATATGTTGACCTTGTCTATGTGTACAAGTTTGTAAGGTATATCAATAAACATAAAATCACCGCGTGCACCTTGTGTGTGTGTGTGTGTGTGTGTGTCCCAAGCAAGTTATGCAAGAATTATTTCTTGCCACATTCATTCTGTACAAGTTTCTCTCAATATTAACCATACCAGACCTTCGAGTGTGTTTCCTTCCATTTCATTGTTGTGAACCTGGACAAGTGTCAGTCGTATCTAATTTGTGGGCATATCTGGAAAGAATGTTTAGTAGTGCCGCTCATTTGCAGCCTTGATCAAGAGAATCAGCATCAAACTTTCTGTTTGTTGCTATGGAGGGACAGCCTATCATGAAAGCGAGCATTTGAGATGTACAATATGTTGTTGCATATACGATGCGATTTTTTTGTATAGTAGGAAGGAAATAGCGCAATTTGTTCTTTTTCAAAGGATTCGATGAACATGTTTCGGCATGCGCTCCCATGTTCTCTATTTATTCTGTCATCAAAGCTGATGGTGCCTGTTGTGCCAATGTGCTTATGGGAGATTTTGGTGGTGCAAGCGAATGATTACGATCCGATCTCTAAAGGAGCTTTCGAGTCGGTCAGCAGCAGACGTTTTTTTTCGGTGAATCTCTCTTTAACTTTCCCCTCTAGAAATAGCTGCAAATTAACTATGTACAAATTTTCCTGTTTGCGAGGCAGATGGTCTTCGAAACCACTTCCCTTAATACAGCATGATTGGTTATCAAAGTGGCAAAGTGGCATCATATCATATGTGTAAGATCTTCACGATACTCCACTTATTTCAGTGGATTCATCTTAAAGCAAAATGTGGTATTTTAGCCGAATAAGATTAAGAACAATGCTGTTGTGGAAGTCATTAAGCTTCAAGTTGTTGACAAGCTACCGATACCCATCATACATGTAATTGCAACATGAAATCCATTCACAAGCCTCAACCAAAACCACTGGTTTGGATGTTCAGTTATAAATAACAAATCTTGAAGTCGGCCAATGTTATACAAATGCAGAAAATAATGTCATCGTTGAGCGATTTCAATCTTGGAAGTCGATTTGGACCTCTGTTTTTTCTCTCTTATGCAGGAAAAAATTTATTACAAAATTTTCGACTGGTATAAAAAGCAATATAAGATTTTCGTCACGGACTTACATCATGTTCAACCTGCACTACACCGCGCTCTCACGTTCCGATCGAAGGTACAAAGCACTCGAATGCTCTCAAGGGGTTATTTGAAACCCATTGAATATCTCTCCCAACAGACATTATTATCCACTAGAATCGGCGTTGACTAGAAATAGCAGAAGTTTTAAGTACAATGGAAACACCTTGTCGCAAAAATCTCGGATCCCTCCAACTTCACTATTCACCACCCCATGTCCTTCTTTTGGCATCCAAGTGCAAAGCCACTGATCCGTCACCGAGTCGTATTTTCACAGGCTTCTTCTTCTTCTCCGTCAATTTATCACTCTCTTGCACTTCCTTCCAAGTTGATGAAGAGGAGCCTTCATCTCTACTGGAGGATGAAATGGAAGGTTCCTGAAGAATTTTCTCTTTCTCTTGCTCTTCTTTCAAAGAAGAACCTTCAAGTCTAGCTGACGATTTCGATGCCTTTACAAGTACTTTGGCTCCTTTATTCAATCGAATGTTCATTCCATTTCGACCAAATGAGTCATTAGAAATAGATGACGTACCAGCTGGTCTTTGATCCCTATATCCATCTTTAGAAAGCACTTCCACCTCCTGTTCTTCACGGAAGTTTCCATATCTGCCATCACTATTAAGTTGAAGGCTACCCATTTCATCATTAACCCTTTGTTTCATCCTCTGATTTGAACTTTCAGCCATTAACTTTTTTTTACCATTCTTTTGGTTACCATTTTGGCTGTTTTCACCTTTAGAAACGTTCTCCATCAAACCTGGGAAAGAATCGCTCAAATCATATTCCATCTCATTACGATCCTTAGCTCTCTGGAGTAATTCCAAATCCTTCTTTGCCACGTGGTTATTATCCTTCACTCTCTGGGTTGCATTCAACAAACGACTCTTCTCCAAATGATTATCATTAACCTTGATTCTCTCGAGTGCATGTAGCAAATCGCTCTTCTTTTGGGCATCTGGACATAACCTTGCTAACTCTGGGACAATATGTAGCAGCCCAAAACCTCTGATGTAATGTAGATACAGGTCAGCATCCATATCCCCGCTTCTGAAACGGCTAGACATAATCTTGAATTCATTGAATTGATCTTCATCACCGTGTAAATCCGTTCTTATCCTTTCAATCATAGCCTTATTAGCTACCCGTAGTTCCTCCATGCTTAAAGGAATGGAAGAAGGCTCATCTATTTCATTCGTAAACGTGGATGCCACTTCTCTGGCTTCCAAGGATTCTACTCGACTTTGCCTTGATGTAGTAGACTCTCTCACCACTCGTACATTACTTTGAGACCGACCAAGAACTTGTGGCCATTCATCTAATGTTTCCGATGATTGAGAAGCTTGGTTTCTTGCAGTCTCTCCAGCATGAGTAGTGGACATTGAATTGATATGATGACCACGAGTTCTTCCTCTTCCTCTGATCAAAGAAGCCATTGAATATGGTGTCCTTGCACTTGCTCTCTGACCTGCATTTTCCGACCCGGGAAGTGGTGGGAATGCAGATTCTATAAAAGAAGATGAGGGGCCACTACGACTTACAGCTGCACGATATCGAGACGTTTCTACTGGCATAACAGCTGAAGCTTCCTCTCCTTCATTTGTATCACCAGAGCTCGAAATAAAGTTCCTCTCGTTACTTTGAATATGGGGAAAGTCAACAGTGTTATTGACTTGCAATGACAAAGATGGCTCTTGAATTGACTGTTCTAATGATGGCATGATTGTTGTTTGTAGCCCTTGTCGTCCAACTGTAATATGCCCATCACGCTGCCGAGATACTCTTCCACCTCTCTGGGTCTGGCTACGGTACTGAAAACTAACGGGGATCTGATGACAAAAAGTACTTTAAAATGAATTCACTGCAAACTCCTGATATATATTCCATGTGTGGAGTATTTAGCTGTGAGAGAGAGACAGACAGAAATACAGAAATAGAATCTCCTACAATTTTACAGCAGCTATGAAGCCACCGCCCTTCTTTCCAGAGTAACGAGATACACGAGTAATCTCTCAAGATGCAATAAATCTTAAAAATACAAGCAGAAACTCCTAGAGATATTTATAAGAGGACGGAAACAAAATTTTACCCAAAAATGAACACATAGCTCAAATACTTAATAAAGACAGTTACGAAAAACTTTAACCTTACCTGCAAAGCTGCATTGCGTTGTGAACGAGACATGTTCCCACCATGAACTAAAGCATTGTGTCTCTGTAAATAGGTGGATCAGATATTCAAGAAACCCTTGATTAACAGACTATCCATAACTATGAAACTTCTGTCTTTACCATACCTACCTTCAACTCAGTGTCAGAAATGAAAACAACGAATTTCTGAGCAAGGCAATCCGGATGCTCACAGAGTGCATGTCCATGTCGAAAATGGGCCTGCAATCATGGTATCCATATCACAGAGGTAATTGAAGAATAATGGGTGTGAGAAAAAGATTATGTTGTACACTACCTCCAGATCATCATAATTACGATAATACTCAAATTGCCCTGGATGTAATCTGAAAAGGGTAAAGTTGAATCAAGATCTCACGATTAAGGTATGTAGAAACATATCACGAAAAAATAGAGGCAAAACCACTGGAGGATACTATAGTGATAAAAAAATATTACCGTTGACAAATATGGCATGTGAAATGATCCGTGGACATATGGTGATAGAGTTCGTTATCGCCATAGAATCTAGTGCGACAGAAACTGCAGAGTGGATGTCCATTAAAGCCTCCACCGTCAATTTCTAAATCTCCGGTTACCAAATGCCGGTCTAATTGTTTCTTCGTATATAGCTTTTGCTCACGAATGAAAACCTATATAGCAAGAATAGTGCAGACGACAAAACGTTGGTCAAGTTTATACACTAAGACACTAGAAGGTAATTGGAGTTGGTTAATGGTACACCTACCTTCCTTCCTTCCAAGCAAAGCCCACACATCTGAACCTTGTGAACGTTGGAAAGGTGCCGATGCATCAAATCCAAATTTCTAAAAACGAACCCTCTCTTTACAAAGTCTTTTCCAAGATTTTCTGCTTGCTCACATATTGCACAAGAAAGCCTAAACATAGCCTTCAACATGTTGTATTGCTCTTCATCATCACAATAAGCTTGAATATTGCTTTCATACCACAAATCTCTCCGTTCAGCCAACGGTCCAAAGTTCTCTATGGATTTTGTATAATCTCCCAGAGCCTATTGATAGGTCGTTGATGCAACCATTCAGGATAGACAAGAAAGAGAAAAAACATAACCAGCAAAAAATAAAACCAGGTTTAATACTAATAAATAGGGAGAAAAGTATCAGCAAATACAGGCGATATTTTGATATTAGCCAAACGCCCCTAGTTTTTCAAATAATTGAGCATCATTTTCTCTTCACTACATATTTACTGCTACGGAGGAGTATTCCAGTAATATTTACAAAACCTTCAGCTAATTTCCCTCAATAAACTACCTGATGTGTGAGCATTAAGTATTAAATGATGAAATTTATAAAAGTATTACCTTGGTAACAAACACTGAAGGACACTCTTGTTTACAAATGCAGCATTGCCTGTCACCAAGTACAAAACGAAGCCTGGCTATACATTTTGAGCACACGTCTTGATGTCCACACTGACCATATGCAATCCACTCGAGAGGTTCAGCACAAACGGCACAACAATCCTCCATCGCAAGTTACTGGAATCATCACTTCTTTCTTAAGTTTTTAGACAAACCAGCATGGAAGTGCATTGGAATGAAATAATTTAAGAAAGGGCCAAAATCGGGTCTTTAAACCAAAATGATAAAGTGGAACAAGAAAATATGATTTTAAATAGAGTCCTAACATGTTGATAGTTCTAGATATGAGCTTGCTAAAACCCAGTCATGCAAGCACATTTTTTCCAAAACGAGAGACATTCATTTAGTCTTCCTTAAGCTTGAACTTTGAAAAGAAACTAATCACCTTCATGGCTATTTATGGAATAAAGCCAGAATATTCTGAAATGACAAATTCAGAATCTATATGCATTTGACCAAATAATGGAGTATCATTAGAAACCTAAGGTCTCTTTCTTTAGTATCTTAAATCTTATTTCCCACAAGGCATTAGATCCAGGTACTAGGATAAAGTACAAACGCCAACAAAGGTCAATCAAACAAGATCTACAGAGGTGGAAGCAATGACACAAATGGAGAATGCCATCTACACTGACAAATAAATGCATGATCAAGAAATTCACTGAAAACAAGTACCGTGTGTGAAATCCAAGGATGACTCTTATTCTTGAGAGAGCCAAACTACTCGTTATACTGAGGGGAAAAGATGGGAACCTATTTAGGAACCCATAACAAGAGAGGTGAAAGAGGAAGGATCTCAATGCACCAAAAGAGTCCATCAAATGAACTTCAAGGACCTCGACTGCTCAAAGGATGTCTGGGACACCTCAACAGAAAGATGTGAACCTTCAAAGTGAATCACAAACATCAACACTCTCCAACACCTAGTGACAATGGCAATGAATGAGAGTGATTCAATTGATATTTTCATGCCAAACTGGCACAGTGATTCAAGCTTGTCAGCAATTAATGATAATGATGACAAAAAGAATACTGATTTAATTTTGATTTCTCAACCAGACCCTTGGGACATATTTATCACCACTCATGGGAGAATTTCACACAAAAACTATGTAACTAACATTACCTGTGGACGCATTTGCAACCACTAGCAGATGATGATAAAAACACATAAGCTCTTAAGTTTGGAAGTTCTAAAATTAGGTCCTAGTTTGCTTTGAGCTGAACCAAACTGACTAAACCAATGAAATGATGGTTTGGCTCAAAATTGAGACTTAATGGAACGGCTTGGTTCATGAAGTTTCCGAGAGTATGGTTCTTTTGGTCAGCTCAAAGCATTCAGCACAATAAATGTATTGCTTATATGTCTAATATTTTTCCGTTTCAAGTCTACAGTTGAAAACTGCACTTAAAACATACAACTATGCGATCAGTTCCGTCAAAGATATGGTCTGGTTCATAGATGTGCTAGTGGTTCAATTTGGTTGGGTTCAATGTGACAAATGCTAAACCAGACTGTTCCCCAGTGCTACAAAGTTTTGGGTTTGGTTTGGTGAAAGGTCTCTCTTTGGTTGGGTTCTATGTGACAAATGCTAAACCAGACTGTTCCCAATCCTATGAAGACCTATGAAGACCAATGAATTGCATGAATAAGCAATGAATCCCAATGGTACTGCTGCTCCTGAGGTTGGACTCCAACAACAACATACGGTGGTAGAGGATGTCAATACAATAGCATAGCATCAACAAAAACCGCCCATGGCAATAGAGAGAAAGTATCACCAATGGCCTGACAACAGTGGCTGCAAGAATTAGGCAAAGGTAACACATTTGCAAAAGGTGGAATGACTTCCAGGAAATGGAACCGTGCCAATCCAACTCTTTGCGAGACATAAGTGATGAATCCCACCGGTACTGCAGCTTCATGATGGTGGAATTCCAACAACAAACATAACAGCATCGACGGAGGATGTCAATACAATCGCATAGCATCGACGAAGACAGCCGATGGGAATCGAGACAAAGGTACAAGTATCCGCAAATGGCCGGTGCAGCAGTGGCTGCAAGAATTCGGCAAAGGTACAAGGCGTCTGCAGACGGTGGAATACATTCCAGGAAATCGAACGGACACTGCCCCGAGACATACGGGGGAACCAAAACCCCAATTTTTCCAGCTTGACATAAAAACAAGATCACAAAGAGCGCTCACCTTCCCCAAAAACTGCTCTCCGAGCGTGCGAGGAAGGAGAATAAGGCAGGGCACCAGCAAACAGGTTGTCGAAGACGAACTCAGCCGAGGATGGTACCGGCAATCCGCAGGCGGACGCGATGCGATGCGATGCGATGCGGGGATGAACGACTACGGATATGGCCACAAGACGGCGATCCGATCTGCTGCTATGGCAGCAACGAGGCGGCAGGAAGCTAGGCGCGGATCGATGAGGCGGAAGGCAGAGAGAGAGAGGGAGAGGAAGACGTGATGATCCAGAGAGGGGAGAGGGCGGCGGGAAAGCAGCAGATCGTGACCTAGTCCACGAGGGCCGCCATTTCTTCTTCTTCGTCGTCTTCTTCTTCTTCTTCTTCTTCTTCTTCTTCTTCTTCTTCTTCTTCGTCTTCGTCTTCTTCTTTGATTCTGATTCGGTTTCCAAAGAGGATAAAAAACAAGAAAGACAAGAATTCATAATCAGCAGAACTCGGCATCTGCTCTGCTTTGACCTAAACCCTAAACCCTAAACCCTAAACCCTAAACCCTAAACCCTAAACCCTAAACCCTGAACCCTAAACCCTAAACCATGAACCCTGAACCCCGAACCTGCTCTCGGAATCGATGAGCCGATCCTTTTCTACGAGACAGAGCTTACTTAGAAGCTAAGCATGCTGCGATCCGGCGTCGGAAACTCGGATTCGCAATCAGCTGCGATCGATCGCCTCGTCGCCCGGATGCAATCGGACAGAGATCGGCTCGACCAGGGGATTCGATCGAGGGCTTTATCTTCGCATGTCATCAAACTGCTCGGCTCTAGCCTCAAGAATTTTAGCACCCGACTGTTTCATTCCAGGTTTGCTCTGCCAAAAATCGATCTTGTTGAGCTACGCTTGCTTGTGTGCAGTCGAGTGGATTCTCCTATCATCTATTTCCCTTATTGACAACGAACCGAAAGGGGTTCTTATTGGAGAATCTACAGTGAGATCTTGTGCACCCATACCAGATAATTACAGTATAACAATGGACTAAGCCATTTAAACAAGCCTCAACAATTGCAAGAGGCCAACCACATGGTGGGGAATATTCCATTAACTAATCTTCATGGTCTGTTAATTGTGGCAATCAATTTCAATGATACTCAACATTTGATTCCAATGATACCTAGTCAACATCATCTTGAATTTTACTTCGCTTCAGCACGACATTGTTGTAACAATGCTAATTGCATCGAGCATATCAATATGACACTTCGATATTATGAGATGATATGAGATGTATCAGCACGTATCCCATGCCAATTCACGATTGCCACTAGGTTGAGAAACTCATAAAGGAGAACATTGCTCGATTTCAAGAGTTTGTTTGTACTACAACAGCATCGAAACATGAATAAGGCACTTCGATTGTAATCATAATCGGTCCGTTTGAAATACCAATTGGATACTCTCCATCGTGTTTCGCTAGTTGTTGTATGTGTAATCATAACCGGTCCATATAGCTTGGGCAAGGCATAAGTACCGAATCTTTTTGAAAAAGAAAACCTTGAATCTACGAGCAAATGGCTTCAATCCAACATACCTGTTTTATAACTCTTGATTGATTGGAAATCCAAATATAAAGAGTCTGACGGAGGGAATTGTATTCTTGCTATATACCAATAACAATTAATTTACATGTCTAGGGGTACGATGGGTAAGGCGTTTGATTTTGATGCATTGCGAACATGGAGAATAGTTGGGGTAAACAAAAGCATAAAGTCAAGATGGAAAACACAATATATGTACAATCATCAAACGATTCTAATAGCTTTTCATAAGACATTACATGGCTCCCCAAATTACATGCACCCTACCAATCAAGAAAACGAAGGTAGGTCACTAGTATTTTTCAATATATCCCCACATAAAATCACTGGTTTCCAGCTTTCTTTGTAGAACAAGCAATGTAAGAAAGCTACTACATGGCTCAGTCCTTGTTTATAATAATACACAGATAATTTGCAAGAATAACATTGTTATAAACCACCTTAGAACAGACCAACTTTCCATAGTTTTCAATGTCATTGGCGATTTCATACCATTGCACTTAGATTACTATTTTGGGACAAGACAATAAAATGGACATCCAAGGGACAATGCATTTGACAAAATACTGTCCTTGATGCTTGAAATTCTCTTATACAGAGCTACTGATGGCCCAGAAAACCTATTTTCATTGCTTCAAGCAACATGCTTTTATATACGAGAGATCTAGTACATCAACATCCTTCAAGCATTATCCTACCCCATGAGTGCCACTTCCTTATGCCACAGAATTTCATAGCCTTATGCTAACATCTGGCATGCAAGAAAACCAGACTAAAAACATAAATTAATCTTCAAAGAAGGAATTTATATACTATTTTATGCTAAATTTGATTGAGACAAGGCAAGAGTACCTGGAGTAAGTCAAAATGTCATCAAGGTTGATCAAAAAAGCAAAATCAACTCTGATGTGATGTAACTTCCATTATGCTCTTGACTTTTGGTGCGTAGAGAGAGTACAGAGTAGCTTGTCTTTTGGCTACATTCAGTGCCTCTTTGCCCTCTAGATAGGCTGATGCTGCAACTTCCGCGTTATCAGATTTATGCTGATAGAACCCTTGTTTGGTGCGCCGTTTCACATATTCACGTATGTTATAATCCTCATACTTTCGGGCCTCTCTCAACAAAGATCTAAAAAGAGACAAAATTTCAGTTGATGAAGGAGCAGTGGTTGCCATCTTGGAAAACACTGGAACAGAAGAAAGTAACAGGTCAGTCTTCGCACATATGAAATTTGATTGAGTTACGTATGAAGGAGTACAAAAAATAGAAACAAGTTTGTACAAATTTCTTGACTTTGCATTATATAGGCTTCTAGCATTGTAGGGACAATGGTGCTGCTAGATTTCACATATGTGGAATTTCATGTGTATATTATACAACAGTTTAGAAACTATAACCTTATTTAAGAGAGGGATGAAGACAGATTGTAAGGTGCCCATTTGCACAATCCAGTGAGTAATATAGAATACTACTAAAAACTGGATCTAACAGGCGGAAGAAGAAAACATCCAAACAGCCAATGTTGTCGAGGATTGCAATGGAAACAATTGATAGTACATATGCATAAAAGAGATTGCGGCAAAGACATAGAGAACAGGGAGAGAGCTACGAAGTAAGTGAGCAATATGAACATGAGTACCACATATTTAGCAATACACTCTGCTAAAATCAAAATTCCAGCTAAGAATCTATGTAACCCAACACATAGCCATGCCAATAGCAGATAGCCGATCTAAACGGTAGCATAAGAAAAGATCCAAAGAGCCAATTTTGTCAACGGTTGCAAAGGAAACAATTACTGATAGTAGGAGAGCATAAAAGAGATTAAGGCAACGGCACAGTGAACAGGGAGAGAATCATAAAACTACCAGATATGAGATTCATATGAACATGAGTATCACACATTCAGCAATATTCTCTATAGAGTCAGAAATCCAGCTATCAATCTATGGAATCCCGGACACAACCATACCAAAGTATGGCTTAGTGGATATCCGTGTTGCTAACAAGCTTGTGAAACATAAGGAATGCAAGGGACATGCACGGTTATGGGAAGCAGTGGAATAGGAAGGTAGGCCATAATTTCACAAGCTTAGGGTTCAGGGTTTAGGCTATGTTGCCTGGTGACCTAAACAGAAGTTTGAGGCTAGAAAACCATACGTAGAGCTAAAAAAACATTCTTCCTTTTAAGAGAAAAAAACAAGCAAAAAACTTGAAAAAAGGGAGCAAAGCTCGTGTACCATCAATGAGCAAAACTACGAAGCCATACTGAGACAACGTGATCAGATAAGCCCTTGGCAATCATTGGACAAAACTAAGAAGCCATACTAAGACCCGCCAAATGATTAAAACCAGCCATATGTTCACCCCGGAAACCGATAATCTTAGTGAAGGATCTCTGAACGTGGTGAAGGTGAACGTCTGTCCGTAGCCGACCCTGAGAGATTGCCAGCGACATTTCCGAGAAAACGGGAAGCTTCCAAACAAGTATTTGCAGGAGCAATGAGACACATCGTAGCACAGACAGTGACCAGATCACATGCGTTGCGGAAACAAGATCGGAAGGAGGGAGGGGCGGGGGGGGGAGGGGATTACGATGTAAGCCGTTTTGCAGCAGGATTGCCATGGTTCCCATCTCATCCATCCACGAGACGGGGTTGCGAGAGTCAGAGAAACAGAGATCGTTTGTAAAAACAAAACAGTACAAGGAAGACAAATTTTCGTGTGGGGAGCAGCGTTTCGCCGGCTTACCTGAGAAGCAGAGAACGAAAGCAGGCGATGGCGATGGCGATGGCGATGGAGCTCTGGTCTGAGTTTTTCTAGGGTTTACAAATTTCCGCTGTCTGTGTTTTCTGTCATGAACCACATTCTTAATTTTAATTACTCTCTAATTACTGCCTAATTACACCTGCCTAATTACTGTCTGTGTTTTGACTCCTCTTGTTAACCATGAATCCACTCCTCTAAATCAATCAACCTGAACAAGTAATTAATGATAATTACCCCACTTTGTGCTTGTTCGACGCGTGGCTTCTCCCGTCGTTAAGGCGCGTTAATTATCTGTTTTACGGATACTGAACAAGTAATTAATGATAATTACCCCACTTTGTGCTTGTTCGACGCGTGGCTTCTCCCGTCGTTAAGGCGCGTTAATTATCTGTTTTACGGATAAAACTGCACGAAGAAAGCCGCCTCCGAAATCGTTGTTGTCACGGCCGAAGCTCGTCGACGACGACGGACTTGGAAGACACGAACACGAAGAGGAAAAAACCAGATAAGAACAAGAAGACAAGATATGTATTACCAGGAGACTTGGAGTAGAAGGCGCCGAAGACTGGCGTTCAACCGGAATGGTTTAATACTGAGACCAGCTCAGTATTTATACAGGTCTAGGCCTCATGCATGATTGCCTCTTGGGTGGCTCTGAGGACTTGCGATGTCGACTGATGTCGCAAGTCGTTTTTTAACGTTAATATGGTAATGTTTTAAACTATTATCAAGTATTTAAAATATAATATTTATTGATAGAAATAAGATGTTTTAATCGGTAAGATATTAGCTTATATAGTTACAAGTCACAAGTTCAAACCTACAAATGAACCTTTTTGTGTTGGCACTCATGATAGTTGTTGTTTGCCGCTCTAAACACGTCTTCTTCTTCTGCTTCTGCTTGATTACGTTTTCAACGCTCCGACAAATTGGGCTCATGTGACCGCCAGATCGCAAAATCAGTACGTATCGACTATTGTACATTGCACAGAGTATCGAAGTATAAACAAAAAGCTAAACAAATTCGACCTTGTTTGGAAGCAGATGAGATTCGAACTCGTGACCTCTTGACATCAGAGAGGAGATTATTACAAAGCAAACCAAAAACACATCTAGAAAAGTTTTTCGCTGATCTCGAAAACTAAAAAAAAAAACGAGTAAGCATATACAGAAAGCTAAACAAATTCAACCTTGTTTGGAAGCAGACGAGATTCGAACTCGTGACCTCTTGACAGCAGAGAGAGATTATTACAAAGCAAACCGAAAACACAACTACAAAACTTCTTCCCTGATCTCAAAAAAAAAAAAAACAAGTATACATAGAAAGCAAAAGAAAAAAAAAAACAAAATTTGACCTTGTTTGGAAGAAGACAAGTTTTGAACTCATGACCTCCGGAAGAGCTTACATATCTATATATATTACAAAGCAAAACAAGAATACATCCAGAAAAGTTTTTCCCTGATCTCAAAAAATAAAAGAAACAAGCCAATACATACAGAAGCAGACGACGAGATTCGAACTCATGACCTCTTGACATCACAGAAGAGATTACTACAAAGCAAACCAAAAACACATCTAGAAAAGCTCTTCCTTGATCTCAAAAAAGAAAAAAAAAAAAGAAACAAGTAAGTATACATAGAAAGCAAATCCATAGAAAGCAAAAAGAAAAACAAAAATTTGACCTTGTTTGGAAGAAGACGAGATTTGAACTCATGACCTCTTGACAGAAGAGAAGAGAAAGAGAAAGAGAAGAGAGAAAGAGAAAGAGAAAGAGAAAGAGAGAGTCTGAGAGAGAGAGAGAGAGAGAGAAGCGGTGGATGTCTGCATAGCGTGCAAAACACCTCAAATCTCCATCTCTGCAGCAGCTACTGCTTCTTCGTGCTGCTTCTTCTGCTGCTGAGGAACGGATATGGCCGAGCTCGACGACCTGGACGACCTCCTGGACAGTAACATCGCAATCTCTCTCCCCCGCTTCAACATCTTCTATACATATGCATATGTATATATGGGTCGCAATCCGTCATCATTCGATCGATTCCTCAACATCTCTTCTCCCTGTTGCTTCTTCTTTCAGGTGCTCTCCATGACTTCCGGGCCCTGGCTCCTCCTGCTCCTCCAACAAGGTACGTCTCTCTTTCCAACGCCCCCTCCTTTTGGGTTTTCCCTGTTCTTTTGCATCATCGAAATTTGCCCCTTTTTTGTTCCTTCTGGCCCTGGAAAAGAAACGGAAGTAGAGTCTTGTTGATTTTGTCGTTAATATTGCTATGTTTTACCGCCTCCTTCAGCGAGAAAGAGGCGGCATCGTCGGTGAACAAGCCTAGCCTTGGGCAGGGTCTTGGCTTGGGTCTTCCTGCCTTGGGCCCTAAAGGAAAGAAAGCAAGCCCGGGGAAGCCGAAAAGTAGCGCGAGGCCATCATCTTCCTTACCTCCTAAACGAGAAGGTAATTCCTCAAGTTCGGGTACAAGTAGTAGTAGCGGCGGCGGCGGAATGTTCTCAGATGTGCTCGAAGAGCTCGCTCAGCAAACAAGAAGTACTTTGGAAGGTATGGGTACTAGTAGTGATATCGACACCAATGGCGATAAGCTCGTCGAAAGCATCGTGAAGCAATTCGAGGAATTGGGCACGAATGAGGTAAATGAAAGATCCCTTTTTCCTTCTAGCTGTGTTTCAATTCCACTGTCGTAAGGTGGTCACAAGAATGACGGATCTTTCAAATGGTCGATATCAAAGCGTGCTGGAAGTGTTTATTCATGTGTGTTCCGAGTGTAGCATGGCTTGAAAGTCAGGTTGTCTGATTGTGTGTCTTTCTCAATAGGACGTATACACGTGTGACTATCTGCGTAGAAAGTGAGTGTACCTTTTGCACAGTAATCCTTGTTGATATGCATATTGGAGCGTCAATACAACCTTGTTATGCACACTTTTAGATTGTACCTTTTGCATAGTAAAGCACGATTATGTGCATATTAGAGCCTGAATAGAAGCATGCTATGCACATTCATAGAGCTTATCTTTTGCATAATAACGTGCATATTAGAGCTTGAACACAAGCGTATTATGTGCATCGAATTCCGGTAAGCATAGCAGAAATCTCATAGTTGGAGTCACTCGATGATTTTGATTCAAGCAAGACATGTTTTAGCTTGTCTCTTAGCTCTCTCCAGATAACGTTGTATTTCATTCTTGTAGTGGGTTCCTTCTACGATAGGCATCACCATGCATTGCATATATCCAAATTTCAGAATAGGTTCCATTTGATTAGTCTTTTCTACCCCTTAAGATTGGCATCGAATTCATCATCCATGGGACATACGTTGTCTTGGAAAATCTGGCCATTCATGCTTATTTGGAAGCAAGGTTCTCTCCTCCAAATTAGGAGCCTGAAATTCTGGCCACTGTGCTGCTATTAGTAGTATATGACCCCATACTAGCGCAGTGATGCATTTGAGTATCTGCGTTCCTGAGGGTATATTATCTCCAATCGGACTTTCAGAAACGAGAAGGCCATGAGCACCTTTATCTAAAAATGTCCATGTATCGTGTATGATACTCTATTACTTTATAAACTCTTCATAGTCTGTAAACTATGAGGATACTCTGGGAAGTATGCATGCTGATGCACATACGCAATGTTCTAATCCTACAGTGTTATGATGAAATTATATGCTTTTCGAACTGTAAAGATTGCAGTAGTCGAATATAATTTAGGGAAGCTGCTTAAGGAAGTTTTGTCAGAAATACACATGTGAGAACATTTAGTACACACCACGAACCTCGAGAAAATTGGTAACAAGAACAATTTCTAGCCAAGTGTGGTACGCGAATGCCGGTTTGGAACCTTTCTTTCGTTAATGGAGGCATAAGTTGGTTTGATGCCATGACACCATAGTCATGGTTCTCATACTAAAAAGACCGAAAAGCAGCTGCCTGTTTTCTGAGACTCGTCACTGACATGCCAGCATATTCAAACACCACATCTACCTCTTTGAGGTATGAAATTGAAGGATACAATCTGTTATCGCTGATTTGAGCAGGCAAGCTCTAGCAGTCTTAGTTGAATTCGAAGACCTCATTTCCGTCTTAGAATTTCCATCCATAATGAGGGGGAAATTTTGCATCACTAAGTCTTCCAATCTGCAACGACTCAATGATGCAGATGCCGATGGTCCAAAGATAATCCTCATGAACCCATGGGAGAATTTCTTCATAATCTAGCTTCATACCAGGACCTACCTTGTGAGACGTGTTAGTCTTTTTTGTTCGCCATTGATTGGCTAGCCTTGCCCATTATCAGCGAGGTGATGTGATGCTGTGTTGCAGGATTTCCAATCTGTAATGGACACTATGATGCGGCAGCTTTTGTCGAAAGAAGTCCTTCATGAACCTATGCGAGAATTTCGTGACAAGTACCCGAGATGGTTGGAAACCAATAAACCTACCCTCAGCAATAGTGAATTCGCCCGATATTCGAAGCAGTTTGAGTACATCAAGGAGCTCTGTGGAGTTTACGAGACAACGCCAGATGATTTCGAAAGGATTGTAGACATCATGCAGAACATGCAAGCATGTGGCCAGCCACCGAATGACCTCGTCCAAGAGCTTGCTCCTGATATGCCACTTGGAGGGGATGACTTCTCATTGTAAGTGTTGCTTAGCCCAAGAACTAACCAATAAAGCAACTTTTTTGTTTTTTTTATTTATTCTTCTTCCGAAGGTAAGTGCATACAAACTCTCCGGTCGGACCATACATCCTTCTCACCAGCAAGCTCCCAAATCACGGGATTGTTAATTTTCTTGAAAATATTTTGGTACTGCGAAGGAAGTATAGATGGGATAAAACCAATCCCTAAAGCTTGACTTTACTGACCCACATAAATGGCTAATGCGTTAACAGTGTTACCATGCACACCTTAACCCCTCCAGGTGAAAGAAACCCTGACCTTGAAGTTTACCGTTACAACCTTTCCGTCCATTGAACCTTCCGCAAGATTAACTCTCTCATTACTAGACAAGCATACTAATCAGTCGAAACTTCGTTCGCCACACTGAGGTTTTTCTTTCTATTTTTCTTTGTTTTTTCAGCCTGAACAGTATGCTACAGGAGGGCGATCAAGGAGCGGGATTGAACAAGAACTGTAGCATGATGTGATGCGATCGTGTTCTTTGAACAGAGCTCAGGATGAATCCGTCGCGCACGATCCAGAGACTTATATACCGGAATGGCTGTTAGAATAATTGATTTGATGACACACACCGGCAGGCAAATTTTAGTGTTAACAAGATTGTTTTTACAAAACAACTTGGAATGAAATACCAGATGCCAGAATCCAAAGCCAAAGCTGGTTTAGAATACATTATTCTGCTTATACATCGAGATTGTGTTCATTGGTTACTTTAATTTGGTACAAAGGGGGCGAGAAATAAGATCATTGCTTATTCTTTTTGAGCCTTTTTCATGTGCTTAAACTGCATGTAGATTGAAGGGGGGGTGAATAGCCAAGGCCTGAATCCCCAGCGTTGTCTACTTAGCTCATATATCTATCTAAGCAAGAACCATTAAGAATAGAGAGCAGAATGCATGAATGATAGATCAAAACTCGTTGTTCTTCCTGTGGGACAAAGGCCAGGTTCATACATCTGTGGTATTTATTCGTGCATAAAAGGCTTCGATGACTAAGAGGATTGTTGGAAGTATAATCTGCGATTGACATGGCTGACAAGATCGTGGCTTGGGTAGAGTCAAGGGTGAATGAAAACATGATCAAAATCAGGTGAGAAAACAAGAAGAAGGTCGCCCCCTTGCAAACAAGCAGTGTCAATGACAAAGAAAGGAGATCGGGATAGAGGGGGTCCGTTTGAAAACAGATCAAATGGATCCGATAGAGCTCGGAATAGGGTCATAATGAAGGGAAGGGCTTGCTCATGGTAAGGAAAGGGATGGTGCTGACTTGTTTCATGGTCATAAAATATGTATATATATACATGGTGGCTTCGTCACGAATCGGTGAGGTCGTGTGTGATGGGGTTGGGGGGGCAGCTGGATCGATCGATTCGCAGCAGCAGCACGGATTTCGGAGCGGTTGGATCGAATTTTTGCAGTGCAGATTTGGGAGCACGGGCATTCAACGTATGGATGGTGGTTGGGGAAATCAAAATATAACGAAGAAGGAGATGGAGGTAAAGGGGGAATATTGGAACCATAGGTTTTTGTCTTTGGAAGGGCCCTTTGGGGGGGGGGGGAGGTTGGAATGGCGACACTTGGGGGGGAGAAGGAATAGGACAAGTGGCAGGAGCATGAAATTCGAAGAAGAAGAAGGAAGAAGAAGAAGGAAGAAGGCCTCTAGTTAAGAGGCAGAGGAGCAGAGGAGGCAGAGAGAGGGGAGAAGGATGAAGCAAGAGTTGGTTGTTGCCTGCCAAGCATGAGGAACAACAACAACAACAACAACAGTAGCACCAGCAGCGCTGCTGGTGCTGGTGCTGGTGGGTCGGATACTTCAAGCAGGCATGAGGAGGAGGGTCTGGCGAAGAGGAGCAGGGAGCACCCAAACGCGGAGCTAAAGGCGAGAAGAAGGCACCCTAGAAGTGGAGGTGGAGGTGGAGATGGAGAGGAGGAGTGCTACAGCGAGGAGATGAAGCACAGGGGGCCAAAGGAGGCAGAAGAAGAAGAAGAGGAGGAAGAAGAAGATTTGAAGCGGAGGAGGCGGAGGAGGGGAGAAGCGGCGAGGAAGGGGGTGAGGTCGTTGGGGGTGGCGGTGGCGGCGCCGGTGGCGCTGGGCCTGGTGACGGTGGTGGCGGTGCTGATGGCGCCGCCGGCGGGACCGGCGGGACCGGAACGGTGGACGGCGGGACCGGCCGGCCCGGAACGGTGGACGGCGGGACGGGCCGGCCCGGAACG
>JBBBWG010008780.1:0-23817 GCA_037176905.1 Azolla pinnata | reverse complement strand
TCGTTTATGTATGATAATTTGTATACATCTATCATAATTCTCGTATTTTGTATAAATTTGTTATAATTGTGGTTTTCTTCTGGTATAATAATTCTCGATATTTTAGAATTCTGTGAGAAATCAGAATCTGTCAATATTTAATAGAAACTGGTTAAGTGCTTTGGGATGTTTGTCTCTAAATAGCTTTCTAGTAGTCTAAACCTCTAAAGCCCTTTTCTCATAATAGAGTCTAAATTAGACAGATGGCTAATAGATTGCCACTTTCTCCTACACTCGACATTGAATGGCTGCATATCATGCAACCATGAGAGAATGGCAGCTTCAGATGGTTCACTTTAGTGGTACGCCACTCGTGTAGGAGATGGGACCGTATATGGCTTCACATTCACCTTCGGTCCCATCGGTGAGGGGTCGGCCGACTCAGTTAATGAGAGCTTGGCCACCAGGTCCGACGCCAATACATCTAAAATGTCCCCATGGCTGACGTTTCCATGGTCAACCTCTGTATCATCAAGTCACGCAAGCCTTGCATTGAGCCACACCAGATCTAGCCCCAGCTTATCTACACATGTGAGCCCCTCCCATTGTTTAGGACGTGGATGTGGACATCACGAGTGTTGTGGATAGAATGATAATGTGGATGGGAACACTCACATTTCTGCTTCTGATCTAATCGTGCTGGTCATGAAGATGTCAACGGATCATTCTACACCTTCGATGATAGTGGGGTGATTGTAACATATCACTCTTGTTGAGGCGCTTGATGATACCTCCTGAAGTTGGTAACCAGTTCATCTCCGAAATTTCTATGACCCCGCAACATATAGAGATGGGATAATCAAGCACATCATATCGACATTCCCCTCCCAGTTCCCCATGCAAAAGCACATTACAGTGAGCTTGGTTTAGCTTCATTCAACCATTCACTTGCATATTGTGAATTGTTAGAGCAGTTACACGAGAACTGCTCGGGCAGTAGTAGACCAAGAGGGAGTTGGCTTACTACCATGATTAGATTGTGGGCGGCCTCGGAAACTGTCATGATTGTGACTAGAGGGTGGCTTGGAATGGGGGGCCGTCAAAACGTAGTGCTTGACATGTCGGTGCGTGTGCAACCTAGATTGTTTCACGTGTTGGAGTGAGATGGGGTAGCGAAGGTGAGGTGCTTTGCCTTTTAGGGCGGAGTTTGTATGTATCTCGATAATTCATAATTGTTCTCTTTATGTGATTAATTGGTGTTATATGTAACCTAAACAAATTGAATTTATTATTTTTGTGTAGTGTCATTAGTTGTTGGCCATATCCCGATGAGGAGGATTATCACCAAATACATTCAGAAGTCTCGCCTTAATCATGGACAACTAGTCGATTCAGGGTTTAAGGATATAGCCCGAACCATCGATCAACAATGCTCATTTGAAAGTAGTCGAAGCTATAGCGGGTCCTCGAGAGGTCGAGCAAGACCCTAAGCTAATCAACACTTCATCACCTTTGGAGGTTGCTGTGAGGCACACCAACCCGGCTTCAGTAATGTGCCACTAGGATTAGATATTTATGAAGATAACAACCCTACTGAGTATTGTGCATATCCAGATACATTTTGGCGTTTCTTGTACAGACTTTAATTGATTTGTATCTTCATTGACAACAAACATTTTGTGATTCTAATATATTTCTAGTTTTAATTTTAGATCCATAAATTTATTGTTTTAAAATAAAAGCCAAAATATCTAGTTAATTCAAACAAAATATTGTAGGAAACACGCACTAAAATAGTGAAAGAAAAACAATAAAGCAGCAACAAACGACCATCAAACATCGAGCAAACCACAAGTATACTTGCAGCTACATATGAGTAAACATGCAGTTAATTTGCAACAAACGCGCAGTACATAAGTAATAAAACGTTTAGTAAACGAGCAGTAAATAAGCAGCTAAAACATGTCAAAATTTGCAGTAAATAAGCATAAAATAAGCAGTAAATCTCACATCAAATTTGTAGTAAATCTCGTGTCAAATTATGCAGTAAACATCACGTTGCGTTAAATATGTACTAAACGGCGCATCATGTCAAATATACAATAAACCTCGCATCTAATATGCAGTAAAGTTCGCATGGAATAAGCAATAACTCTTGCTATCAAAAGTGTAGTAAAGTCACGTCATCTATGCGTCAAAGTTGCAGTAAACATCACGTCAAATTAACAGTGAAAATAGTGAAATTTGTAGTTAAAGTCACGTCTAATATGTGTAGTAAACTAGGTGTCAAAATTGTAGTAAACCTCACATCAAATTTGTAACACTCGCATCAAATTTGCAGTAACTGGAGCATCAAAAACGTAGTAAAACTTGTGTGAAACAAATAATAATAGAAGTGTCAAAACTTGCGGTATCAAGTTCATTAACTATGTAGTAAAGTTCGTGGTAATAGTGCAGAAATCTTTTTATGTCCTTTACCGCGAAGTTTGCAGCAATTTTTAATGAAACTTTACTGAATTTGTGGTAAACAGTGTATCAAACATGATAATACCTTGTAGTGATGATCTATGCCGGACAAAGGTTCTCCTAGAGTGTCATGATGATCCGCTTAGTGGTCACTTTGGCGCCACGAAAACCTTAAAGTTAATATCTTGAGGGTATTGATGGTCGCAACCATGCAAATTGGTTGAACTCCTAATCCTCAAACGGCCTTGGGCCTCTCTCTCCATAGACAATATCATTGATCTTCACTTCGTTGGTGGCTACGACTCAGTTTTCGTCATGGTTGATTGCTTCACAACGATGGCTCATTTTGCTCCCTATGCGAAAACCATTTTTGGAGAAGAGATAGTTGATTTGCTCTTCAAAAATGTTGTTCGACTACATGGACTCCTGGATGATATTACGTCAAATCTAGGACCACAATTCGTTTCCAATTTCTGGCAGTGCTTCCTACAAACCTTCAATTTTACTGTGAATCCATCTTTAGCTTATCATCCACAAAACGATGGACAAACGAAACGGGTTAACCAAATCTTTGAATAGTACTTGTGGTGCTCTCTTATCTATCAACAAGATGATTGGGTTAACCTTCTCTGACTTTCTAAGTTTGCCTACAACTCTCTTCATGCGTCTATGGGTGTTACTCCATTTTTTGCCAGCTATGGTCTCCACCCCCTCTTCAACATTTCTCTTCCCTCTAATTCTATCAATCCTTCTCAAGAAAACTAGGCACACGTCTTGTAGGATGTTTATCGTGACCTTTCCTTGGATCTCATCCTCACTAGAGACCGTTTCAAGGTGCAAGCTAAACATTTGCCCCACGACTTGTGGTAGGCGACTCCGTTTGGCTTCTTCATTCTCACCATGGATTTCATCACTAACCTTCACTTCGTTGGTGGCTCTGACTTGGTGTTCGTTATGATTGATTGATTCACGAGGATGGCTCATTTTGCTCCTTCTACAAAAACCAATTTCCGGATAAGAGATAGCCGATTTGTTCTTCAAAATGTTGTTCGACTACATGGACTCCCGGATGATATCACTTCAGATTTCTCACATGGCTTGAGGTAGGTGACTCCATTTGGCTTCCTTGTTGCAACATTGCCACAACTCAACCCTATGCAAAACTTGATTACAAGAAATTAGGCCCTTTCAGAGTTATTTAAAAAATTGGTTCCATGGTTGTCCATTTAAAGCTACCATCTCACTTTCATATTCAGAATATATTTCATATATCCCTCTTTAACCTCACCATCTATCTAAATCCCCATTCAGCACCCTTTTCCTCCACCACCAATTCAGCTTGCAACTGGAGAAGAATATGAGGTCAACCAAATTCTCGACTTTCGTCTCTTCCATCGTCAACTTTAATACCTTGTCCTCTAGAAAACGTACCCGCTCTCTGAAGCAACTTGGGAGCCAAGTTGGTCTCATTGGGACCTTTCTCTCATGAGCTGTGCGAGCTTGGTCGACACATCATCACTACTTAATCTACATAGCTTCCTGACATTTTTGGTAGAGTTCGAATATTGGGTAGGTGTCCGGTGTTTGTTTACGTCTAAATTTCGACAACTAGCATGTGATGTTTACTGGAATTGCCAAGTACTTTGCGACCATTTTTATTGGGGCCTTCGGAGCGATGTTAAATATCTATAACTCAATTTCCCAGAGCCTACTTCCTGGTCGCAAACCGTCACGCAAGTAGTGAACATCATCATCCCCTCCAACATCATCATCTGATGACTTTCAAATAACCATTGAGGCTGAACAGAGGTTTCAAATAACCAATAGGCTATGTTTATACTATGGCGCCTCCACCCAATGTAATTCGTTTCAGCCATATAAAAAATAACTAGCGACAATTCCCTACAACTAAAAAAACGAAAGTATCCAATTACTGTAGCAGCCATGTGGTTGGACAACCCGAATTCCTGTTGCTCTCATAGTTCCGCTCTATCGACAATTGATTTTCCCCTTTTAGCAAGCATCCATTTCAAGTCAATTTCAATTCAGTCCTTAGTGCTTCTCGATTCCAGGGCTACCACATGTTTTATGGACGAAACGTTAGTTCATAATTACAATTCGATTATTCGGTTGTCCAAACTAATTCTAGTAGAAGCTATCAATAGGTATATGCTCTCCTTTCGAATAATCCTAAAAGCCATTGTCTCACTCCTCTTACTACTACAAGGTATTTGCCCATTTAATGTGCCATTTACCGCGACATTTGTTCTATTGTTTTCTGCTGAAGGACATACTCTAGCCGCAAATGTAGATGCGACCTTACCATGAGTGTAAATGCGAGCCTTACCATGATTGTAGATGCAAGTCTTACCGTTTGTTTACTCCAAGTTTTACCACGTCTTTAGATGCATAGTTTATTGCATTGCATGTTTATCGTGACTATAGACGCACTATTTTCTGCAAGTTTGTTGCATGCTTACTGCATGTATGTTGCATGGCTACTGCTCCTTTGTTGCATGTTTACTTTAAGTTTAACTGTTAACAACCTTATTGCATGTTTGCTGCTAATTTCTTGCTCATTTACTACACATTTTATGCAAATTAGACACCTCAAAGTGTCTAATATTAAAAGATTATTCAAGAAATGTTTTATAAATTATTTTAGATATCATATTATCCTTTTATTTGCTTAATAAAATCATATAAAAATTAAAAAAATAATACTGATTTTAAAAAAAATTAAATGTAAAAAATATTATAAATATTATATTCTCATTTTATTTACTTTTATATATAAGTTTTTGTTCTCAATTTGAGAACACATATATGTTTAAAAGTTTCTTCATTTTAAAAGCTAAAGAGTCTAAAAAGTTTTAAGATTAATAAGAAATTGAAGCCCTTGCTCCCTATTTATATAGGAAGCCAATCTAAGGCTATTTATGTGGGATATTCACTTCTTAATTGTTTGTCTCCTCTTGTACATATTCATTCATTTGTATATGAATAAATACAAGGATATTAAATCTTTACAATCAAGCATACCTGCATATTCATCAATATATACATGTATATTCACTTGTATATGAATATATATAGATGCATATTCATCTATATATGCATACATGCATGCATATTCACATGTATATATATACATACATGCATATTCACATGTATATACATACATACATGCATATTCACTTGTATATGCATACATACATGCACAGTCACCTGTATATGCATACATACATACATGTATATTCACTTGTATATGTATATATACACATACATACATACATATTGATCTGTATATGGATAGATATATGGATGTAGAACATTTTAGATAATAATAAAGAAATGTTTACTACATATATCACAATTGGCTAGACTATATATTGTGTCAAATGAGGTCATGGGTTTATATCTTACTTATGACACAATTGCAGCAAATATGCAGGAACAGGTGCATCTATGTTGCAGCCAATATGAAGTATGTTCGTGCCTACATTGTAGTAGGAAGTGCATCTATGTTGCTGCAAATGTGTAGTATGGTCACAACAAATTTGCAGTAAAAATTGTTGTAGCATATAAGATGCATATTTGCTGCAACATAGACGCACCCTGTTACTGCAGTGTAGACGTGACCATACTATATATTTGCTGCAACATAGATGCACCTGTTACTGCAATGTAGACGCAACTGTATTGCATATTTGTTGCACATTTGCTACAGAATAGTTGCATCGTAGCTGCATAGTAGCTGCATATTAGCCTATACCTCACCAATATATGCATACATACATGTATATTCATCTTAATATAAATGCATACATGCAGATTTATGTGTATATGCATAGATATGTGCATATTCTTCTATATATGTACATGTTTGATGCATATTCATTTGTATATGGAAACATACATGTATATTCACATGTATATGCACATGTCTGATATGTATTCGCCTGTATATGCATATATACGTACATATATTCATATATACTTACATGTACATGTAGATGTATATGTATATGTACATGTAGATGTTTCTGTATGTTAGCCTTTCAGATTGAAGAACCAAGAATGTCCAAAATTGGGTTGAATAGGAAAACAGGTCATATGCATAACGTAAAGAACAATACTCGTTCTTAGAGTTGCATTTACACACTTTGTACTAGATTATACGAACTTCCAAACACAAAATCTCTCAAAGACAAGATATGCACAAAGTAATCTCTAATATTCAGAATCTGTATAAACACCCAACCATTGTACAACCAACCTCTTCCACAAGCACTACTAATGAACCATGGCTACTGGCAACCCACAAGAATACCTCGCCCTTGTTGCATAGATGGAGAATCTCAAAAGCAAGTTTGCAACATTGGAGCTAGAGAATCAATGACTGCTTCAAGATTTATAGAAGGTTTCCATAAAGAAGCAACAAATACACGAAGAGTTTACATTAAGGGTTCAAGAATTGGTATCGACAATAGTAGCTCCGTGACAACTAAAAGTCGAAAGCCAAGGAGTTTTAAAGGAGCCCAAAATCAGCCTTCTAGCTAGATTCAATGGTTTCAGAGCACATTTTCAGGATTTTATCAATCAAGTGCGATTGGTAATTCAGATGCATCACACGAGATATCTGATGGATTCATCTCGAGTCGAGTTAGTGGGCACTTTATTGACTCGCACGACATTGTCATGGTTTGCTCTATTACTAAAAGCAAATTCTCCCCTACTCAACAACTTTGAAGAATTTATCACAGAGTTTAAAGCTTGCTTTGGAGACATGGATAGTGGAAGAATGGCTATCAATAAGATTCGCACACTACGGGAATGGGATTAACCGGTATAAACATATGCAGCTAATTTTTGTCTCATTATAAGCGATATTTCTTTGGACGAACAGTTTCGTTCAGGCTTCCGAGGAGGATGTAAAAGATCCCTCACATAAGCTATTGGCCGAGCAGTCAATCAACTTTTTGAGCGTTGGTCCGAGCGACAACAACAGCAGCAAACAAGATCAAGATTTATGCCAACTTACACATCAGTGACGACACAATCTCCAAGGCAACAATATGGCCTAGTCCCAGCTCCACGGCAAACACGTAGTCTAACACCAATGGACAACCCGAAATCGATAGAGATTGATATGACCTGGCGACGAGGACCGTTATCAAGGAATCAGAACATCATAGGGACTCATCATTGGAATCCGAATGTCATCAATCAGATCATCAAATTAACATTGGAAATCATCAGGAGATTTTCTAAGAGATTCTTGAGGATTAATCTATAAACCTATTACCCTTTATCTTGATCTTCTCTCTGTCATTCTCTTCTTCTCCTCATCCGGGACCTCAGTGGTCATCATCCAACTCACGTGAAGATCTAGCGTCATATAACACGACACCATGTGAAGAGCTTCCTGACTTCAGCCCCTAAAGTAGATCAGCCATGAACATCTGAAGCTTCCTCTCCCAAACATGCGTAGGGTCTCTCGGCATCACTTGCGAGATTGACGAGAACCTCAACATAGTTCGCTCTAGAGGTGGGACATTGTTCAGAAGGAGGTCAAAAGAATAAGTAGAGTCATACTTACCACAAGTGGGGACTCCTTGAAAGTAATAAAGTTAAACTTAAATTTTGAAATGATAATCAATGTCTAAATGCTTATATGGTTTATTATTAGGAGTAAGATAAAACACATAAGAAGTTTGTCATCGAGGCCTTGCAAAGGTAGTTTGGAACAGGATGACAAATAAAGTCAATCATGAAAGAGATTTCAAGTCTCATTTGGCATAGAAGGGATTGTGCTCGGTATTGATCAAGATCCTTGTATATTTTAAATTGTGTTTACTATTTCATGATTCATGTATTATTTGTGTTGTTTATAATTCAATCCCCTTGACTGGAGTCTTAAGGGAATCAAACACTAAAACGTTTTTACGTTCACCATGAGGCCCCTCTTGCCCACCCCCCTATAATGTTAGAAAATCAATAAACTTTAGGAGTCTAGGAAATACTAGTTAAACTCTATGTCACTTACCTTTTTTACATAACAATTATACCTACACCTCCAAATGTGGGTTTAGGGTGAATCTCCGTTGTATATATCAATATATATATACTAGAATCTTCAATGTCGTCCTCTTAATTCCTGGTGTTCTTCCTCTGTAGCATCAAGTGGAATTACTAATTGTAGCTCCTCAAAATCTAAACTGTCCATAGACTCCTCCACACTCTCCATTTCTATTAGATCTTGATCTTTGTCCTCCTGGTCTTCAATCTCTTCATTAACATTGACCAATGACTCATTTACCGTAGTTATGCAAACTTCAAAGCCATATCACCAAGTTTCTGTAGACCATCACAGCAAAATGGGTGCATGGGGAGGTGGACAAAGTGGATCGGTCCGAGCATCGTGCATCAATAACACAAGATGAGTCAAAATATGCTAGGGGTGGCAATTCTACATTATGTTAAACTCTAACCCTAAACCCTAATTTACAACTAATACTTATAATTATATTACTTTTGAAACACGTTTTATTAATGATGTAGTGCACATATTATAATGCAATCTGGTGGTATAACACACAGTATCGTACTAAAGCCATTGATTGGAGCTGTTATACATTAGATTGTGGAGTGATCAAACATGTATGGGGGGGAGGATGGACAAGGGCAAGAATATTATGGAATTATCCAAAACATCATTAAGCTAGAATTTCAAAGATTCAATGTGTATGTCTTCGATCTCAAATGGTTTAAAGATGTTATGGGTAAGGTCTCACAATGTTCCATCACTGTAGAACCCAGTGACTTCATGGGAATTGACTCCATGTGGATTTGTAGTGCCTCGGAGGGGACTTTCATCCTACCATCTCATTGTGAATAGGTAGGATGTACATGTATAATATTATATTCCAAGTATAATATTGTTAATATGTACTATATTATAGCTCTGATGCAGCTGACATTCTATTGTTACTTAATGCAGGCCATTTTCCAACCTGTATTGCATAATGAGAAGTTGTGGTATGTCATACCCATGGCCTCACATACAAAGCTAGTTTTCCACTCCTTATTGCGTGAAGTAGAGCTAGTAGATCATGGTACCGATGTTAGTAGATCATGATACCGATATAAATGTACCGACTGACACTTCTATCTTACACTTCTATGCCTGATCAACAAGTGAGAACAATACTACCATCGATAGCAGATACAACATCAAATCCATTAGACGTTGCTGTCGATGTCAACATTGAAGTTGAGATATTTGACGAGTACAATTGCAGCTTTGATGCAACTGACATTCTATTTTTATATAATGCAGGCCATTTTCCAACTTGTATTGCATAATGAGAAGTTGTGGTATATGATACCCATGGCCTCACATACAAAGCTAGTTTTCCACTCCTTATTGCCTGAAGTAGGGTTAGTAGATCATGGTACCGGTGTAAATGTACCTACTGATACTTCTATGTCTAATCAGCAAGTGAGAACAGTACTACCATTGATAGCAGATACAACATTAAATCCATTAGACGTTGTTGTTGATACATCAACATTGAAGCTTGGATATTTGACGATGACACTGATCATGTTGATCATGGTCTAGCGGGATCAATCAACACTGATGAGTCCTTAGATTTATGTATTGACTTAGGGTCTAGGGACATGATTGATATTGGTGAAGATCCAAATCTTTTTATCGATATTGATCCGTTCCTTGTAATTGATGCTTATGTTGACCAAAACTCATGATATTCATGAGATTCTAATGAATATATATGAACAAAACTCATGACATTCTAATGATACATGATATTGATTCTATGTTTGATCAATTGTCTAGACCAATTCATACATATGTATATTTGGCACTTAAATATGTGTATATATAATTAAATATTTATCACTTGTATATATGTGTGCAATATGGTTGTGTCTATGTTGCAACAAATGAGTAGTATGGTCGTGTCTATGACAAAGCAAACGTCTAGTATAGTCGCATCTAAGTTGCAGCAAATTCACAGTAAAGTCTCATCTACATGAACGTCTACTATGCGTCAAACAAGCAATAAACAACATGTCAAATGGCAAATCTAAATACGTGTCAAATGCGTAGTAACATGTGCGCTATCAGTCGCATCTATACTTGTGGTAAACTACGTGGTAAAAGTCGTGGCAAATTTGACGCAATTTTGAAAAAAAAATTGTTACAACCAAAATGTGTGTATGTTGCAGCAAATATTCAGCATGGTCATGGTAAACGAAGGGGGAAAAACATTTGTAACAATGTAGCGGTAAACATGGCGTTTAAATTTGCATCAAAGCTCGTCTAGAGGTACGTCTATGATCCCGTCTAAAAAGGAATGTAGTCTTGTATCAAACTCACACTAATCGGAGCATCAAGCTAGCTTAAATAAGTCACGTCAAACACATGTCTACAGTCGTGTCTATAGGCGAGTCAAACTCGCAACAAACGGCACGTCTATAGTCGCATCAAACCTGTAGTAAACAACGTTTGCAATTGCGTCAAACTCACAGTAAACGTCATACAGTAATTAATAGTTACAGAAAATTTGACATGATTTTGAAGAAAATTTAACACGACCTAGATGTCTACGTCATGGTAAATGGTTGTGGTAAACTCATTAATACCCTATACTGAAATATGCTTTGCTAATGGCGTTTTTGCCTCTTTCGATGTGTTTTGGCATTTCCACTACCATAATTTGTAGTAATATATGTTTGCACACATGCATATTCATTTGTATATGCTTATTTCAACACATTTCGGCATTGCCACTACCATGATTTGTAGTAGTGTATGTTTGTATATATGCATATTCATTTGTATATGCTTATTTTGACGCGTTTTGGCATTGCCATTACCATGATTTGTAGTAGTGTATGTTTGCATACATGTATATTCATCTATATATGCATGCATAATCATTTGTTTATACATACATGGATAGTCATTCGTATATATATATGTTTATATATAGATTAAGTATCTAATAAATATCTAAGACCATATCGTGCAATCGTAAAGTTTACGAAGTTGAATATAACAAGTTTTGAGTTCATTTCCAACTTTGTCATGACCATGTGCATGATTGACGTGAGGTAGACGCTAGTCTATTTGTGATTGTCATAAGTAGGGAGAAATATATGGCAAGTTCACGGTAAATTTTACACTAAAAAAGCATTGCACTAAAGGTGACACGTAGCGAAATAAAATTCCAATAAACCGAGTGTCGAATTTGGGGCATTTGCGTGGCAAATTTGATGCATTACAAAAAAACTTGTGGCTACTATGCGACCAATTTGATGCGCTTTGGAAAAACCTTGTAGTGGAACTTGGGAGATGTCAAGAATAGAGTGCTTGTATTGTCAATGTGATTAGTTAAATTTAGTGATTTTTTATTGTTCATTCTTCCTCTTTTTATAGACAATCGATGTTTGGACTCAGATGCACTCGAATAGCACTGGTCGCTTCTTGGGGCTTGTACCCTTTAGCATATTTAAACAAAAGTTGTTGCAGCTACTCTCAATGATGGGAAATCTACTCAGAAATCTCTAAATTCTCATGTGCCCAATTAACTCTTCAAGTCAACATCTACAAATGCATGGAACATATTAAGTGTCTAGTAACTCAGCAAGTCAATAGAGTAAGAATGTGGAGATCTTGTAATCATGTAAAAATTATACATGGGTGCCACAAATTCCTATGATAGTGAGAGAGATATATTAACTAAGTTGTAATATGGCACACTGTGATTGTACGAGTGGTATAGGGGCCGAGAGACACAACACAATTGGCTTTCCACACCACCACCACCATCCATTTATGTGCCTTCATAGTCATCCACCATTGGTTCAATTTGGCCTTTGGCTATCTAGTTTAACAGATGTTCTTTGAAATTTGAGGTTCGAACTATCAAAATTTTTTACACATTATGATGGAGTTCAAAATGTACCGATTGGTGTCTGAAAACAAGCAGAAGGTTGATTCTTTGATTGAATTTCAAAAGAGAGAAGCAGTGAAGCTCTCACTAAAGAGATACAATTTATCTCATAAATTTGTAAAATTCTGACTTTGTTGACAGTTGCCGAATCTTAATTGAAGACCTTAGGATACCAAAATCAAGGATTTTCTCTTGAAATTGACTTGGTAAGTATTTCAGTGCTTTAAAGACATTTCGCTCCCAAACACAAGAGGAACTCTAACCTTTTATCGAACAAATAGATTTAATTCTCTCTAAAAAGCAGAAACAGCTTTGTGGAAACAAAAAAACATTGGGAAAAGTAGTAATGAGTTTCGGTTTCAGATCCAAGAGTATTTCGATAGAGTTTTCTAATAAATTTATGCAAGACGAATAGTTTGTTATGTGGAACCAAAAGAGAACCCAGGTGAGAACCTGCCAGATTACTTCACGACAGTGAGGAGATGTAGAAGCAAAGTCAGTTAGATAGAAACAATGAAGACTTTGAGCAACAAATTGAAAGAGTCATGTCATATGATAGCCAAACTTAAAGCTACAAACATGGCAATTGCATCTTTCTTGGTTACTGATGTGATGGTAACTTTGGTTATAGACATGGTACCTAGGGATGGGGGATCACTGTGAAAAACTTATCTGACTTAAGAGTGAAAATGACCCGTGTGATTTGTGTCCAATGTTAGACAACACTTATCTGACTTAAGAGTGAAAATCATCCGTAACAACACATCCCAGGCAACATGAAAGGCAAATGCACTTCAGATCAAGCTGATTACAACTTTGAATAGTTTTACCCTGTAGTTTTGGCCTAAAGCTTTCCTAGAGTATGTGCAATCTCTTTCTAGAGAATTTTCAAAAGATCCAGATCTATAGATCATAGAATACATAGAAATCATGTCCACTGAATCAGGATTTCATTACTTAAGCTTGTATTTGGCAGCTGACGAGACATCTTCATGGGTGGCCAGCAATATCTATGCAGATCCATTGGCAAAATATCAAGACAGATCCATTGATAGCATTTATTTTAACATAAACAATCTATAGTTCCAACCTTGGCTAGTGGCGGAAAACATGTCTGTTAAATAGCACTGTGGGAAAACAAAACGGAAACACTGACCACTACATTTCTATGCTAAGGAACATTTCGAGTTCCACTAACAGTCCAAACTATCTGGTAAATAGGACTTTACAAGGGTGCAAAAGGACTCAAAGAATGAGGAACATGAGGATACAAAACCTCTGACAGCAGTCCCTTTAATAATGTATATGGTTAGTCTGTTAGCCAATTTCGAAAAATAGCAGGAAAATGTTGACGTGGAGGTTCTCAACCACCTGGCAAAGAGACATTGATATCTGTGTTTCTCATCACATCTGGCATGATGTCAGAAACCGCCCAATGCATTGACGTCCCCATATTAGTATGGTTATCTTGCATTGCAGAATTCAAATTCACAGACTGGGTCTTAGCAGCAGTAATTCCTGCAATGACCGCTTTTGGTTCACTTGTATCAGTGAACAGAAAAGTGCCAAGAATCACCTGCGGCAAATATGAGATTTTTTGTGTGAGATACCCATTGATGATCAACAGGCCAACCTTGTAAATCCATGCAGAAGTGAGATACCTGCACTGGCCCTGCTGCCATTAGTAATCCAGCAACCCCACCTCCAAGAACCCGCCCTCCTGGAGCAGCTAAACATACACTAAGTCCACCTGTTCGACTCATTATACCAGCATTTTCAATAGGAAGAAATGAACCCGAAAAAGAGAGGATCTCAAAACAGCCCTGCAACAACAAAAGGATTCCAGAGTCTCATTCTCAACGCACTGTAGATCCACCCCCTCATACATACGAGTTCTGAGCTATAGAATACATCTTCAAAATACATAAATCCTTGACAGTACATATTTACAAAGTTAAATTAAAGCACATTTTGACACTCATGATGCATTTACACATAAATATAAGTAGTAAGTACATATTAATGCACAACTATTAATGTTGTTCCAACATTCCAAACCTAATACAAGTACAAAACCTCACAGAGATTACAGATAGCACCCCACCTCATATGTGACCATCCCGCCTGAAGTTGCAGGTTGTCGAAGAGTAGCATTCGAAATGGAACCATTTGCAGAAAGTATGCATACAGCTTGAGGGCCTTGTTGTTGAGAGAAGGACATTACTTTCATGGCAACATCCTGTAAGTCAGACATGCTCAGAATTTTTCATTGAGCAAGTACAGGGTTTAGGACCAAAATCCAGAAGACCTTAGAGACCTATATTTTCTATTTTGTTTTTCAACTATAAGGGAAAGAAACTGCAGGAAAATGGTTTAATTTCAGATATCAAATAAATTTCAATAACAAAAAATACGACGACCATAATGGCTTTGAAGACATGAGAAGAGCAGTTATATGAACTCAAAAAAGCGAGTAAGGAAAAACAAAAAGAAACAGATATCCTCCTACAGTGACTAGCAATCAGTTTTGGTCCCTGCATATTGGAACGGAAATTATCTAACATAGGTTGCTCAGTGGGATGAAATGGTAGTCCTGTGTACAAATATAGGTCGTGGTGATGACTGTCTTCCATAACTCGTCACTCTACTTTGCTGGGGTATCTGCTGTCCACTCCAGTAAAACCCATGGAAGAAACATTACTATACAAGAAACCATAGTAAGTACATATGGTTGTACTGATATAACTTGTTGCTTCCAAAGGCAAGACACTACATTGAGATGTACTATCTAATTCAGATGCCTTGGTCATTTTAGCCTCTTCTGATACATTTATCCATCCTTATGCTACAGTTGTTGTGTGATACAGGCTCTTCCTCTTAAGGTACTCTCACCATCTAACCATCTCTAGGAAGATACACTATAGAGACATCCACATCCTTGGCAATGATATTTTCCTTCTCATAATAGAGTCGGCAGCAATATAAACACTTTTCCTCAGATTCAAGAATCGTGCATGAATGAACCACATCTGGCACACGAATTATCATCAAACTACAGAAATCTCAAACAATGATATCTTCCTTCTATCTTGTAATCAAGAAAATATTTCTCCTCAGATTTAAGTCTCATAAGATGAATGAACTACGAATGGCACAAAAATTGTCATCTAACTACAGTTCTCACTTGTTAACACATTTAACTATTCACATGCAATTTTTGTTTGAATTTCTTTATTTTGTTGTGCTTGATGGATTCTCACAAACTTGAGATACTTTTGAAAATAATGCAATTTATGTGTGCAACTCAATGATAGCGCAAGGGATACTTGTGGAATCTTTCTTTGCTTTCTTTTGATCTACGTCTTCCTTAAGGTCATTACAAAAATTCAAACCTCATGCGATGAAATGAACTACAAATGACACACAAATTGTAATCTAACTACAGTTTTCACTTGTCAACACATTTGACTCTTCACATGGAAATTGCAAGCATTTCCTTACTTTGTTGTGCTTGGATCCTCACATGGGTGCAACTCAACAATAGCACTAGGGATACTTACAGAATCTTCCTTTGCTTTCTTCTGATCTACGTTTCCCTTAAGGTCATAAAAAAAACCTCACTCTCTCAACCTATGTCTCCGTTCATAATTATCTTTCTGCAGGTTACTTCTTGACAAAAAAGACTCAGTTCCACCAAAGTGTATCCTTACTTCACCATCCAACTTATAAAATTTCTCCAGAGTTTGCACATATGATCACATGATGATACTTATGCACTCTTAATTCCTAAAATTTTTCACACTTCACAAAAATCTCAGTATTTTGTACATTTTTTAGAATTTTCCTAAAGATACAAATAATTTTCCACGAAATGAATATGTATCAACGCTGTAATGACACTGAGGCTTGAGACCTTGAGTTACGCCCATATGATATTTATATAAAAAAGAAAACAGAATCAAATTCACCCACATTACGGAGCTTCCTCACACATAACTAGGTGTGATAAAATAATATAGAAATCATGCATACAATTAATGCGAAAACAAATGCTCGCATCTCTAGGGAGTGCACTAGTCTATTCATACTTTTGCTCAACTTCAATGTAGTAACTCCTCAGACTTTGGCTCTATACAGCATGATGGACATATCCACTACTCATCGGATAGACACAACCTACTCACATAGACAACTTTACCTTCATCTAACTGACATGATGAAAGTTACAATATGATGCCTCACAATCCATGATACAAACAGACACTCAGCTACGGAGTATACAGTATGAGTACATCATCAATAAGCTGGAGAACATGGTCTTGTTAGAGAAACAGAAATTCTTAAAGGATACAAATTTGGTGAAAAGAAAGTTGAAAAGTGAAATTTTCATCTTTAAAACTGGCTGCATTGTCTTGCACACTTAGTTGTAAGTAGAATGAGTAGGAATAAAAAAGTGGGTGTACGAATCCAGCTAGTTTCACAAAAATGCAAGAGATTCCTTACCTAATTATACCGATAATCAGCTAATTGATCTAGCTCTAGCAGATTACATGGATAGTAAATATTCTAACAGGCTGTTTAGCAGTCCCACCAACAACAGGAAGATTAATCAGGCACATTCAGAGTAGGACTGCAGATGTGAATGTAATGGAGAAATTGTTTGGGTATTAGAGTTTTATCTAACAGATATTGGAGAGTTTTAGCAAATGGCTCGATCATCCAATGAGAATGCAAACCCCTGATTGATGTATCTTGCGGATTTTCATTCATACAACCCAATCCTGTTTCACTTTTTATGCCTAATGGTAGAAATAAATAAGCAGAATATTTACTTACAAATTTATATCAGATATACATAGACGTATATAAAGTGGCTTTGAAATGAAGAAAAGGAGTTCCTCAATCATCAGGACATTGCTTCAAGGCCTACTACCACTGATTATATGGCCGTTCCATATAGCCTTCAAAGTATTAGGCATGCCAAACTAGGTTGGTTTTCCTCTGGCAAGGTGAATATAGTTAAACAGAGAGTGGATGCATCTGCCTTACGATAAATGACGAAAAACACTGCAATGCACATAACCCCTCTTAAGTAAAGAAAGTGTGTTCCATTTAAGAGTCAGATGTGGTGCTAAGCCCAAAACCACATAGGTTGTTCACTAGGCATAAGCTAATGAATGTCGAGCTTTTCTTGAAAGGTTAAACAAATTTCGGATCCCACAGATATGTACACTAAGAAGCATGCACAAGAAAGGAAAACGTTTTCCTATTGCTTGGTTCAGGTGAACGAAATGAAGGGCAGAACTTATTTTTAGTTTAGTAATTGGTTATATCTAACAGGAAATAGTTGTAACAAACTAAAAACAGGCCTTTGGCCGCAAAAACTATAGCACTGTCTGGAGATGGACAATACGTGAGCCGTACATATCCAACTGAAATAACCACTGAATCTCAATATGTTTGGCGCAGGATCCATCACAGGGATTGAGTGCAGCCTAGGCGTATGTTGTTATCATAAAGAAGATGAGCAATCAACGATTAAGGACACCATAACTTGCTAGAAGACCAACACAAGTTACTGCTACACATGAATCAGGATCAGTTTTCTGTAGAAACTTTACCAAACCAGGGTTGCTGATTGATGCTGGATAGAATCCAAACTAGAGGATACACTACTAAATCATTGTAGCACAACATGCATTAAGGATTCCCAGCCCAATCCTAAACATCAGGTCCTGAGATTCTATTCCGAATCATGATGATGAACCATTCCATGAGTATTAAATAGGAGAACAAAAAGAATTAAGAGCCTATTTTCCATGACACTTCTCTCACGGTAATTTGAAGGCTGACCAGAACATGTGATAATACGTTTCTGGCCTGGAAATTCTGCAGCTGATATGAGCAGAAAGGACACGGGATAATACATTTCATCTAAAATGACCATCATATGGAATGATCAGGTACAGGAATGCATCTATATAGATCAGCAAGAACAAGAGAAATGAGTTTAAAATATCCATAAATGCTTATTCTCTCCTCCTCAATGAAGTAAACAGTCTAGAAAGACGTTTTGGGATATGGTGTGTTGACCAAACTTTTGTGTTAGCCTCAAATTTTACCATGTGTAATGTCCTAAATCCTGACAGGCATAGCCCCATGATTGACATAATTGACAGGAAAAATATATCGAGGAGTAATGTTTCCTGAGCTGACATTTAGCATACATTTATTGCATATCACTCCTTCACAATCACGCCTAACATATATGGCACTGAAAGAAGCTGATTGTTATGGATTCTTGAACCTTATCTGAAACTTTTCCCTGCTGTAGAGGACAGTGAGTGTATATGACATGAATGAAAAACCATCAAATATCATAAATCAAAGTATCACTGCATGCTAACTGTAGAATACAGTATAGAAGATATCTCATAACATGAGAGGCTAAAGTAAAGTCATAGGTGAAGCTATGTCAATGCATTATTTATCATTGATTTGAATTGATTCTGCAGGAATTGCAAGGCACGAACTTACTGTCTTGCCATGTCTACTCTTTTCCATGGTCAAGAAGGTTATCTTCGAGTAAATGGCCTATCTAAACACATACCTGTACTGAAGAAAATATGTCCCCAAAAACCAAATGTTTCTTGTGGGGGTCAGTTCTATACAATGTACACGTAGACATTATCGAAGTTCTTCCCTTTATTATGCACATGTCCAAGGGTAAGAAAGAATAAACAATATACAACCGTACACCCTGGAACAGATTACCCACCTCACCAGCTGCAACTGTGATCACATGGGGAGTAAAATCAACGCCTGCTGTACCTGCAACACATTCTTTTTTGTATAAGTTGCGACAAATGATGAAGCAGTTAGTAGTAGGAAACTCCACTAGTCTATTCTCTTTAACCTCAGGTGCACAAGTTTTGGTTCAGCTTCCCCTGAAAATGTTAAATGTCACTACTTCTCTATCACAGATATATTTCCTTGCCTCCCACATTTTTCATGCTGCAAGTTTTTAGTAGACATTTCGCAATTTACAACACGTAGAAATTCAATTTCCGCAATGCACATATACAGCCAGATCTACACAATTCTCAGAAAATTCAGCTAGTATAGTACCAGACTAAAGATGTTCCTCGCACCCACCTGTTATAGGGAAGGAGCTAGGTACTTGCTTAGCCATGGTAAGATAGAGTTTATTCTACTCACCTAATGCTGTGAGCTGTTGCTTTTTGCCAGAGCCCAGGGGTCGACCCCTCACCTTCTTTTGCAATGGCGATTGCAAAGGCAATTGTGATGGAGATAGCGAGGAAGATTCGTGCTGCTGTTGCTGCTGCTGAGAGCTCACCGGCAATAGGACCTCACTGGCAGAGGCACTGCAGCCAGCTGCATACTTGCGAGGCCGGCCCCGTCTCCTCTTCACTGCTGCCATCATGCCTCCCCCATCCATGCCCATGCTCATGCTCATGCTCATGCTCATGCCATACTCATGCTGCTGATGCTGCTGCGATTGCTGTTGCATCATCAAGATGTCTGAAGAGCTACTTGCCCCACCTCCGAGCTGGGCATGAGCAAGCCCCTTCTGCAGTATCACGCTAAAACAGCTGGGAGGAGAAATAATGGACCCACCACTCCCTATCTCATCCCTGCCTTCCATTCATACATACGTGTATAACTCCTTCCTTGACTTCTCTCTTTATCTTTCCGTCTACGCAAATTATTAACCATTTTGGAGGAACATCTCTGACTCCAGAAGGATGTCAACTGGATCTCTTCTCTCTCCCTCCCTGCCTCCCGCTCTCTCTCTCTGAATATCAATTCTGAGAGACAATGAGCGGAAGCGCACAGGAAAGCGGGAAGAGAGAAATTGAGGCTGAAATTGAAGGAAGAAATCCACTCAGGGACATCTGACAATAATCCTGCTCCTGATGATGATGACGATGATGACAGCGGTGCTCTCTCTCTCTCTCTCTCTCCCGCCCACCCTGCCCGATGTCTCTCTCTCTCGCCCACCCTGCCCGATCTCTCTGTGTCTCCCGCCCTCTCTCTCTCTCTTTCTCTCTCTCTCTCTCTAACCCGAGTGTGATGGGGGGAGCGGGGGGAGCGGGGGGAAGAGCTTTTCTACATTCTAATGCGAATAATCTAAATGAACTTCTAAGCAAATAGATCGCATCTATGTGCGCCTAAGAACGACCGAACTTTGGCTCAAGAGAACTTGATTCAATGACAAAGGTTTGGTCGCCTCCAAGCGGACAAGAAACATGGACATCGAGAAATTTGCACATAAGGCGTGAAACTTTCGAGAGGTTCAACAAACTATGGCTTATAGCAACTACCCACACCAACTAGTGCCTTTCATCAAACACCTACCGGAATGAGTCATAAGCTTAGAGGCCTTTCTAGACATTCTTCCAAAGTGCAATTGAATGGTGTTTGCCCTAGATTGACAAATCAAGATAGCTTTCAACTCTCTTTCTGCAACTTACCTGAAAGGTGGTTGTGACCAATCATATGGTGCAACTTTTCTTCAAAACAATCAAGTTTATGCAATATTAGAGAATATTAAAGAGAATAGAATGAATTAAAGGTGTTTAATCATACCAACCACCCCCGAACGAAGGATTAAGGACAAATCTAAAATACCACTTGTGTCCCATACCACATATTATTACTTTACCGGCACTCCCTAAATAGGTCGAAAACCACTCGTTATGGGGAGTCCCATAAAATGTGGACCAGCTTGAGTCGAAAAGTCGTGTCTCTGTCCCATACACACTATACAAGATCTAATTGATTGACAAGCCCTCCAATGACAGAAGTTTTCCCTCCGATGTTGCGCAACTACATTGACCACGTTGCCATTTGGAGGTTTGATTGAGTTAGAAGAGTTTGCATTCCACTTGAACCTTCTCCGAGCATAGTGTTATTGGCCAGCTAGTGTGAAACAAGGCAGGCCAAACCTAACCCTAGCCCATTTTTATATAAACAAGGCAGGCCAAACCTATCTTTTTGGAATGAAGGAATTTGAATTATTTTACTTTGAAAGCAGGCATTTTATCTTTGTTTCTCTCTCTATATGCAATGGCAGTTGAGCCACACGCCATCCCTTGTAGTCGTAGACGTTTCGGCGTCTTCCTCGGTATCCCCATCCCCACCTCTAACCTTGGAGGAACTAGTTATACCAACATTGTCCCCAACAATGCAGCGGTGGACTACCATTCACAATCCTATGTACACAACATCATAACACACTCCGGCAAGCTAGTGGTTTGCAGCCACCATGTTGTACGCTTATTCCATTTTTTCCAAGGCGAGCAACATTTGTGCTCCTACCTATGTACTTTGATGGTGAACCATGTTGGCCAGCGGGTAATGAGGTCAGACATGGCAGCTTTTGTTAGCCTTTCTGAAGAAAGACTAAGACTTGTCGTGGGGTACGAATGGTTAGTGGATATCTGCTCACGATTCACCGTTCTTTATGGCCAACGATTATCCGATAGTCCGGATAACCTTCGTAACAACCGGAATTCCGTAACCTACGTAACTCCGACTATCGTACGTTCCGCTTATTCGTAAGTCCCCGACTCCGACAGACAGATAGACTGCTCCAAACACAAGATTACGCAAGCACTCCTCTTATTAACACTAATCGGACATTTACAATGTAGACCCCTTGGTCTTATATACACATCTGGTGACCCTTCGGATCACCCCCTTCCCTATGTACATACGTCGCTTCGAGGCTCCCATTTTTACATATTGCCGCATTTCCGATGGTCTTATTTTTCGTAATATTACGAAATTACGACTTCGTCGTAATTACGTAATACCAGCCAACACTATGGCACGCTCGTGGGACAGTGTTCCACACGTCGAACCCATAGCAAAACAAAGTAAAAAAAACCAAAAAATTACAATTGTACACTAAGTACAAAATTTAGTCCTCATTCAGGACATGGAGTATCGAGGGTGCTAGCTCGTCAGCAGTCTCTTCGTCGTCCTCCTCCTCCGCGGCTTCCGTAGCCTCCGTCGTCTGCGCTGGTACCACCGGTTCAGCTACGGCCTCCATTTCCGTCTGCATCCTCCTAACAAGCGCTTCATGTCCTTCTAACAACTTGGTAACCTCCTCTCGGTGAATGAGGGCCAGTCGCAGAAGATCCGTTGTTAGATTCTTTTGTACTGGTTCGCAATTTGCCTTATCCAACTTCCAGAATCCGGGTCCCCGAAGATCCCGGTTGGCTTTGTCTGCTCGCAGTACCTGTAATTCTGCCGCTTGTTCCGCCCATCCTTGCAGTGCCGTAGCTGTCGCCGCCTGGATCGCAACATTCGTCTGTTCTCGGAATTTGTCCACGATTTTCTTCAAATTGGCCTGAGCCAAAAACGCCGTCTTTCCGAGTTTGCTCCTTAGGCTATCACTTTCCTTCTGCTGCGCATCCCGGCTTTCCCGAGCTTTTTTCAAATCGTCCTTTGCCACCGACAGCTCCAATTGCAAGGGTCCTAACTCCGCCTGCGCTTGTCGGTGACGACGTATCGCCGCATCCCGCTCTTGTTTGAGCTTCTCCGTTTCTGCGTTCCGACTCGCCATGGTCTATTTCAACCGTCCATTTTCCTCGTTGGTGCGTTCCACCTCTCCCACGAGTCGGGTTTGGATCTGCTTCCACCGCTCCTTGTTCTGTTCCAATTCTGTCTTCATGACCTCGAACGCCTCGGACATCCGCTTCTCCTCGCGTTGTGCGGATTCCGACGTATGGGCTTCAACCCTTTCGCTCCACGCACATACCCGCTCCATCGCTGTTTCCAGCATTGACATAATCTCCTCCGCCTGTTCCCGCACCGTGCGTTCTACTGTCAATTGTTTGGCTGCGACGGCTGTGGCCGCCGTGCTGACTGGCGATGACGGTGGACTCACCGGAACGGTGTCCCGTTCGGTGTCCGTTGGGTCCCACACTCCTTGCTCCTCAGGCGCCTGGTCTCTTAACATCGGCGCTGGTGCGTCGACCGTCTCCACGACCGTCGGCCGCACCTCGTCCGTACCCCGTACGGGATCTTCTGTCTCCTGTATACTTGCAACGTGTGTGGCCAAAACTGCGCCGTTCTCCGCGCTATGTACAGTTACGGATTCCAAAATTTCGGCCGTTTCCGCTGGCCTTCCTTCGTCTTTCGCAGCCTCCGCTGTCTGTGCAGGGCCGACTTTCTTCAGCCGAATGACCAACCGGCCATCGGTGTCCTACTGCGCCGCTCTCTTCCGTTTTTTCTTTTTCTTGTCCTTGGGCGACTTCCTCGGGGGTTCGGGTACGACAGGCGTGATTTCCGAATCGTCCAAGGTGACGTCGTCATCTGCCGCCCCTACTCCAACTTGCGGCGTGTCGGCATCCCA
>JBBBWG010008779.1:69605-91398 GCA_037176905.1 Azolla pinnata | reverse complement strand
GGTGGTGCTCCTGATGATGCCGCCTGATCATATCGATCGATGGATCGATCCGATTTCCATGGTTTGGCACGATGGTGATGGTGGTGCTCCTGATGATGCCGCCTGATCATATCGATCGATGGATCGATCCGATTTCCATGGTTTGGCACGATGGTGCTGGTGGTGCTCCTGATGATGCCGCCCGATCACATCGATCGATGGATCGATCCCGATTTCCATGGGCATGATGGTGCTGGTGGTGCTCCTGATGATGCCGCCCGATCATATCGGTCGATGGATCGATCCCGATTCATCCGTCGACATTTCGTGGGCACCAAGGACGGGCGAACAACCGTGATGCCGACTAATTATGTATCGATCGGATGGGCATCGAATCTCGTGGGCGTTTGGCGGGCGATAGGAGGGGGTCATTGAGGATGTTGGCAAATTATCGATCGATCGGATCGATCGGAATCGATGCATCCATCGATCGATCGATTCGGTCGGTCGATCGCTTCGATTCCCAATCCATCCATTGGGCTTCATATGGGCACAATGCTGACTGTTGATTGATGATGATGATGATGGTGATGATGATAATGGGTGGATTGGATTTATGGCAGGTTCCTGGTGGTGGTGGATGTGCTGGCGGCTGCGTATGCGCTGGGCCAGCTGGCGCTTCAGTCGGTCGTGCTCGTGCGCAGGTGGGCGCCCAAGCGCCGCCACTTGTGGCTCCAGCTCGCGGCCGATCAGGTAGATATATATATATATATATATATATGTGCTTCCAAATCCCCCACTAAAAATCATCATCTATCCCGGGCCTAGCCGATGATTCACGCCGATAGGTATCTCGATCGATGATTCGAGTGTGGGATCGGATCGAGGTCCCGATGATTCAACGACGATATATATATATATATACATATATCGGGGATCGGATCGGATCGGATCGAGGTCCCCAACGATGTTTACGCCGATAATTAACCGATCGATCGATATGGGATTTTCTAACGAATCGATAATACGATTGCGCTCCGTTTGATCTAGATCTGCGTGTACTTGGTGCTGGCGGCGGCAGCGGCGGCAGCTGGCGCTGCGCGCATGAACAAGGCAGGCTTCCATAGCCTGGGGCTTCAGGGCTTGGCCAATATCCCCACCGTGTGCAGCGTGCTCGACAAGTTCTGCAGCCGCGCCGCCATCGGCATCGCCTTCGCCTTCCTCGCCGCCGCAGCCTCCAGCATTTCCACCGCCCTCGATCTCTATCTCCTCGCATCGACGATGATGCACTCCGCCATCGGATGATGGTGATGGTGATGGTGATGATTGTGATGCTTGTGGTGATGGTGATGATTGTGGTGATGGTGATGGTGATGATTGTGATGCTTGTGGTGATGGTGATGATGATTGTGATGATTGTGGTGATGGTGATGATGATTGTGATGCTTGTGGTGATGGTGATGATTGTGATGATGGTGATTAATCAGGCGCTGGCTCCGGTCCGATTAGTCATTAATCTACTCCTTTGCGATTCATCGGCCCTCTCGCTCCGCATCGCTTAATCCTGGATTATATCAAACCCTTAGTTTGCTTGCCGCGTTCGAAATTAAATGGGAATGCCTCTCGATCGCATAATATGCAATCGACTCGTTTGTTGATTTCGCTCATCTAATCACCGCCTTTTTAACACCCCGCCCTCCCTCCATCAGATTGTAATTATAATCGCTGCCTGCAGGCTCAGCGCGCTCGCCTCAGGATGTAATCAAGTGACTAATCGGTTCTTTAATCCATGAGATGTGATCCATCTCAATAAATAATCGTTGTTCGGCTTCAATCACTGAAGCTCATGGGATGTATAGTGCAAAGCGAATTTTGGCAAATAATCGGTTTGAGATCGATGCGGTAAATTTGCGATTAGGCAGATCGAAGCTAATTGTGCAAAAGATTAGGGCACGAACGTCCGGGGGATGATGATGATGATGCTGATGATGGGAACGATTAATTAATCAAGAGGTTCGATTCGCTAAGTGTGGTCGTTTAACCGATCTTTCCCTGTACTTAAACGTTAATTATCCTAAACCCTAAACCCCATTTCTGCTCTTCATACGGAACGTTAATTACCCGAAACCCTAAACCCTAAATTCTTAATTAATCAGGGGGTTCGATTCACTAATTGTGGTCGTTTAACCGATCTTTCCCTGTACTTAAACGTTAATTATCCTAAACCCTAAACCCTTAATTGGCCACCCATTTCTGCTCTTCATACAGAACGTTAATTACCCGAAACCCTAAACCCTAAATTCTTAATTGCCGGCCATTTCTGCAATGAGATCTCATGGTGGAGCTCATCCTTCATACTGAGCTGAGCGTTAATTACCCAACACCATTAAAAACCCTAAATCCTTAATTACCGACCGTTTTCTCCACACACCGAAACACTAATCACCCTCATCCCCTAAATTACCGCCCATTTCTGCACAGGATTCATGGTGGAGCTCTTCATATGCTACTGAAATTTCATTTTACCGATCAACACTGCAGCAAATGCCTGAACGTAGACAGTAATTTTATGCACATGTCTCTTCAGTAATTCTAGTATGCATATGTCTCTTCATTCCAGCTTGAGCACGGAGATGGAGCTTTTACCATCTCTGTACTGCAGTCATGGTACCGATCTTCCAACTGGTAAAATAATTAGAGAGCAAAAATCATGGTAACAAACACTAGCATCCATGATCACACGCGTGTCAAATCATAGGATGATCTGTGGCAAGATCAAGAGGTGCCATAGCCGAGCATCAGGACCTGACTAGAGGTTCCTTCTTCTTCTTACCCACTGTACTCTCGCAGGCGGGTTCTCTTGCACTCATGAAACTACTGCAGCTGCAGGATCACATCACTACGCTCATGATGAAAGAATGCTAAGACAACTGTTGAAGCAGGCAGTTAAGAGCAGCTTGATGGCTTGCTTGCTTGTGGAGAACAAGCAAAGCATATCAATTAGTGGTTGTTGCTTCTGTTGCAGCTCGCTGTCATGATATACACAAGCTTTTGAAGGGGATCAGGGGGTTGATTGATGATCTGCAGAAGGATCTCATCAACTCCATAGCTTGCTTGCTTGCTTGACATGCTATGATTCTGAATATGAGGACGTGCTATCAATTTCTATTGACGAGACATGGTTAGGGTTTGATCCCATCGCACGACGTTGGCGTCGTTAGGGTTTCATCCCATATTCAGCTCGCATCGTGAGGGTTTGATCCCATGTTCGGTTCATGCCATTACGGTTTGATCCCATCGAATATTGATGTCATTAGCGTTTAATGGTCCCATAAGTCATTAGGGTTTGATCCCATATTCAGTCGGTGGCATTAGGGTTTGATCCCATCGATTGGTGTCATTAGAGTTTGATCCCATCATTCATTAGGGTTTGATCCCATATTCGGTTGGTGCCATTAGGGTTTGATCCCCATCGATTGATGTCATTAGCGTTTGATCCCATAATTCATCATTAGGGTTTGATCGCATGCTCGCCTAGCATCATTAGGGTTCGATCCCATATTCGGGTGGTATCATTAGGGTTTGATCCCATATTCAGCTGGCGTCATTAGGGTTTGATCCTGTATTCGGCTGGCCTCACTAGGGTTTGATCGCGTATTCTGCTAGCGCCATTAGGGTTCAATCCTGTATTCGTAGACTGGCACCATTAGGGTTTGATCCCGTATTCGGTTGGCATCATTAAGGTTTTGATCCCATCGTTTGACATCATTAGGGTTTGATCCCATGAGCTCGCATGATTAGGGTTTGATCCCATCCAACCGATTTCGTTAGGGCTTCTCCATCATCTCCAGAGTCGCTAACCTTGGTGCTTTCGACTGCAAGTTGGGCACCGGATGAAGATCCGCAGAGTCAACTCATGTTCGAAGGATTCTTTTCTTTTTTCGCCATGAGTGGGACGGGGGCGGGCGCAATACTATTAAGTGTTGCGACAGGCTAACTAGCGAGCGGATTGAGACTTGTATGAGGCTTGAAATCATGGCCCAATTCGTCGATTCTGAGGGTCATCGGTCCCCCCAATATCGGAGCGACTGTCTGGCGGTGTAGTTATGGCCATAGATAGAGAGATTGGCATTGACCTTTGGTGGGGAGGCGGGTTTGGGCGGTGGTAGTTGGAGTTGAACAGAGACCTCTGGGCCAGAGTATAGATCAAATCTTCGGACTTGCGTATAGATCTGCTAGAGTCTCTTTAAGCATCATATCCCATCTCTTCGCCAATGTAGTGGTAGTGCACCTCTTTGTGCTTTGTCTAGACACTGGAAAGTTTTTTTTGCTAAGGCCGGAAGTGTAAACTATACAAAACCGATTCTGGATGCGAGTCCATGTAGGTTGTCCAATGCCAACCTTATGGGACATCTTTTGTAGGTAAGTTTTATGACACCCAAAGGCAAAGTCATTAGTGAGAACGCGATCGAACCTCTTTGTTATAAGAGTAATAGAAACAGGCATAAACCAATTAGTCGAATCATCAATTTCCCCCGGTCACTAAACTAGAATCTTGGCTGATGTCTACAACATCGATGGACCAAACAAGAGGACGCTAGACAAGAGCCAACATAATTACGGCAATGAAAAAAAAGTAAGAGAAATTTGGACTCTTGACATAAACATCTGACATATTTTGATACTATGATTTTATATGTCACTAGGAAATCAGATATTGATCTATTAAGCACATAAAATGAGTTCCAACCAAACATAAGCTTTACTCTTTATATAGGGCTAGAATGATTTTGTCTAATATATTGATATAAAACCTAACAGTTATTTGGACAAAACATAAAGACAAGATATGCTTATTATATGCTTAATTAATGTGAATAAGACGAAGTGAATGTGAATTATCATTATCATCCATTAAAAAGTCATTAGAAACCCGACAATTTGAGGAGGGGTTAAGATCTCTCTAGAGAGGGGATAAAACCAAGAGTGACCTCGACCTTACTCGGAGTTCTCACGCAAAAAGAACGAAAGGGAGACAAACAAAGAGCAGGGGACAAAATGAATAAAAGAGCACAATCTAAGATGTCCTAGATACTCCAAAAGGGATTCTTTTATAATACAAAACTCAAGTTTTTCCCAATTCGCGACACCTATCCACTCCCAACCTGATGTGCTGAATCTAACAAGAGCTCAACTAGTAGGTGACTCTCCAACCATCGACATGCTCGCCTTGGATCACTAAGTTTAGGCTTAAGAAATGAAAATGTTTCTTAATAAAACTCGTGAAAAAGAATAAATAAACATACAGAGACAAAAACGTAAGTCTTTAAAATAAAATCAAACTAAAATGCTCATAGATTCCTTATATCGCTACCAAATAAACCCTTTAAACATAGAATAGAAAACTAAGAGGATCAACAATTTTGAGGATTTTACTTATTTAAGTTTAGAGTCTTAAATTGAGAGATTTGAACAAAAACATAATATCTTATTAAAAAAAATGTAATGAAAAACGCAGGTCCTAGAAGAAAACACAAAGACCTTGAAAGAAAATACGTAGGTCCTTAAAAGTTTATATAAGAAGAGCTAAGGAAAAAAAATTAAAAAATAAATAGAGGTATTAAAGTTTAACAATCTTAATTTTATGGTGTGACCAATTAACTGATAAAAAATAATTTAATTTATTTAAATTTCTATGTAAAAGTAACAAATACATTTATACATTATACATTAATGAGTTGACCTTCCTTTTATTTCAATCAAAAGTTCATGCCTTAATAAAAAGAATGTAAGGTCATGTATATAAGTCGCCCATTTAACATTTTTGTAATATTGGTTCGAGTATAATAAATTTGTGGTTTTTGTTTATCTCATGATGTCTCAACCCCCATTGTATTTTTTTCGCATTCACACATTCATTCCCATCTCACATGTTATATATATATATCACTTATCATTCACAAAAATTAACACTAATACCTAGTACGTTTCACGTATAGAAGTCGTATTCGATCTCTTTCCTAATACCAATATTCCTAGTAAGACTAGTAGGATCACTTGTTAAATAAGGTCAAATAATGGCTTCATTCACACTGTCTATCAGGTTAATCAATATTTATAATAACCCAAAAATTGAACTATATAAATCTAGTTCTTATGGCTATTTGTTTGGTTGTTGCTCGTTTTGTGCAGAGTATTCTTGTGCTAGTCATGCCTCTCTCTCTAATCTCTAGCTCTACTAACTCTTGTCGACTCAAATCTAAAGCTCCATAGCTTCAGATCTTCATGTTCTTTATTGTGCCTTGTCCTCACACACATACTTCTCATCTTTAGTATAAAGTATAATTATTATAACTCCTATTTTGCCTGATGACCATACATAACATCACTAATGTTTTGCTTAAGTTCTCACGCCACCAATCATGAGAGGAGGTGAGGTCGTCTTAGAATAGTTTCACGCTTCTTGAGGTTGTTCAAGAATCATGATTTGAGCACGATTTAAGCCTAATACATCAAGGAAACTTGATTTACACATGAATTTTGAGCCTAACAACATCAAGGAAACTTAATTTTCATGATTTCAAATTTTGGGCCAAAACATCTCAAAGACACTTGTAGAAGAAGATATCCCACATTGTTAAGATATCCCGTATTGCCCTTATAACAGGAGCAATGTTCCCTTGTATTTATCAAAGTAGGACTTCCACTAAAGAGCTCACCACATTCAACGAAACTAGTTTAGATGTATAAGCCCTCTTTGTAATACAAGTATCATCTTTTTTATATCTTCAACTTGTGTCATCTGAGCTTCTAATCCCTATACCACTATTACAATGTAATCTTCTACCTACAAAGCCCAAACCTTTGATATGACATGGCGACCTTTAACGACAACATTGACGGATCGGGGCCCTCCAACCAAGCAGATGCCTCTACAAGCCGATCTCCACAACCTCAAAAGGACCTCATTTTTGTAAGTGGACCCTCCTCAACTTGCGCTCGTCGTGATGGACCATCGAAACACGGCTCTCCCAACCAACTCAAGCGTAGAAAAGGGACTAGCTCGACCACACCTTCTCACGTGGATTTGTCCTTCCTCGGCGACTATGTCTTCGACTCTAAGCCAAAGATGAAGACGACATCAACGAAGACCGCAACCTCCCGGACTAAACGTCTGAGCTGCCAGGTGTGTCACTTCTCACACACTATAATGATTTTCTCCGCAAATCAATACAGGAATACAAAAAGCTTTTTTACGCTGTCAATGAAAGCAAACAGTTCCTCAAGAAGTTATGTACGCATAGAGACGACGAAATGCTCCCCCCAAGCATTAGGATGAAGCTTCCCAAACTGGTCGTCCCTGATAATCAATTGGATGTCATGCTTCAATCCAAAATGCGCGTCGTGTGTGAGGAGTATAACAAAGGGATTCTTGCATGTTATATCCAAGCCCAGGAAACAATAATGAACAATCAAGCATAGAAGGTAAATAACTACCCTTCGACCTTTGTTGCTAATCTCACGCAACTGTTTGACTTCATGAAAGACCTAGATGTCTTCGATACCCAACAAACCCTATGGATGAACACTTAGGACAAGTGGAGAGCACAACTCACACTTGATTTCAAAGCAGCCATCAACAATTTCCGTCTCACTCACCTTCTAGATACTCAAATCAAGAAAAGTGCCACCTCCCGAAGGGGCAAAAATAGGATCAAGCTATGGAAGATGCAGAGCAACTCCCCAATGAGGAATCCATAGCAACCTTGATAAAAAAGAAAGTTACAAAGAAAATCAACAAAGTGAAGGTGCAACTCAAAAGCAAAGCTTCTCATGCATCGAAGCAAACACACAGAGACAAAAATGGGGAACATCAACCACATGGCCGCCTACAGGGGAGTAGACGTCCACAAACCAACATCCAACAACAGGGAAATGGCCATCACCAGGCAAATGGCCACCAACAGGGAAACGGTCGTCAACAAAGAAATGGCCAACAAAAGGCCAATATCACGAGTACCAGCACAAAAGGGTGATAGAGGTACTTGAACCTATGACCTATAGCTACATAGGCCCAAAGCTTATCCGTCACAATATCTTACTTCAATCAATAATTATGATATTCCAATATTTGATAATATTGTGACGTTCACCAATTGGTGTCACGTGGGCAGCTCGGGGATGTATGCAGGACGAGGTCAACGTAGGGCAAGTGCGACTAAGGCACCGAAGGTGGACAAGCGACTGAGAGCAGTTGGTGCAAGAGGGGCTGAGAGCTAGAAGAGTCGGGGGGGACCTACACAAGAGGGAACTTCCAATACCCCTCGTCATTTGGCTAGGCTACCTTTTATAACAGATACATGGGCTGACTGTTTACTCGCTCGGCTAGAAGTCCAAAGGTCAAGTTGACTGTTCACTTGCTAGAAGGTGAACAGGTGCCAATGTTATGCTGTCTATTCAGTTCTTCAGCTGGAAGATCAACCGCCGCCACAATATCTCTAAGTATTAGCATATTGACGTTAAAAACGACTTGCAACGTCTGTTGACATCGCAAGTCGTCTGAGTCACTACGTGGCCTTGATGCATGCAAGCCATGTGGCATTCATGCATGCATGCCACATGGCGAGCATGCATGAGGCTTGAAGCAGTATAAATACTGAGCTGGTCTCGGTATTGAACCATTCCGGTTCAACGCCAGTCTTCGGCGCCTTGTACTCAAAGTCTCCTGGTAATACATATCTAGTCTTCTTGTTCAGTTCTAGTTTTCTTCTTGTTGTGTTCGTGCCTTCCATCGTTGAGTTCATCATTGTCGATGAGCTTACAGAGCTGAACCTGATCATGGCAAGGCTAGTACTAGACCACCACTTCAATGGCAAGTCACAGCTCACAAACTAAAGACAAAGGACCTTGGACGGTGTTCAAGCTCTTCTACTCCAAGTTTAAGAAAGGACTCAAAATCAAGAAGAGAGTACTTGACAAGATCTTCACCAAGTTACAAAGTGAACTCGAGCTGCAACACATTCTCAAACTTATGGTCTACCAGAAAAATCCTAGAAGCCTGAGATCTCATCTTATTAAATCTAGAATAAAAAATTGATTTTTTATTCTAGCAAGATCTTCTCATGTCCGAAACAACGCAAAAATCTTATTCTAGAACGACGCGACTTTCTGTAAAACGAAGGTATCTGTTTTGGCAAAAGTCGTATTGTTCAAGAGTCATGAACATGATTTTGGCCTAATTACGTCAAGAAAACTTTATTTCCACATTATTTACGCCTAAATCTATCATTTTGGTCCAATTCTAGAATAGAGCGATTTTTTGCAAAACGACGAGGTTCATTTTAGCAAAAGACGCACCATTCTAGAAGCTTGATTTGAGAAATCTTTTGGCATTATTACATCTTAAAAACTTGTTTTTCAACATGTTTTAGGCCTAACTATATCAAGGAAACTTAATTTTCATGATCTCAAATTTGGGCCAAAGCACTGTTAAGACACTTGTAGAAGAAAATATCACACATTGCTAGGATATCCTGCACTACCTCTATAACAAGAGCAATGTTCCCTTATATTTATCAAATTTGAACTTCCATCGAAGAGCTCACCACGTTTAACGAAACTAATTTAGATGTATAAGTCCTCTTTCTAATACAAGTAACATCTTTTTTATATCTTCAACTTGTGTCATCTGAGCTTCTAATCCTTATACCACTGCTAGAACACCATCTTCTACCCACAATGCCCCTATTTGGTTTTTTTCTTATACACTTAAAAGAGCGGTGGGTAAAGAATATTTTTCATTTCAGACACTCTTAGTTTACGCCTAGGATTGAATGGCTGAATTGGCCTATCCACATATCATGAAAAGTCACTTTTCTCCTTATGAAGGGTGTCATGACCTTATATAGGCTATAACATACATGTAGTGAGGTGGAAGCCATAGTACATGTACCTTATCGCATGGAAAGACATTTGGTGAGGTGGGGGCAATTGTGTATGTACTATATTGCATGCAAAAACATGTGGTGAGGTGAAGGCCATAGTGCATGTATTATGTCCCATGCAAAGACATGTGGCATGACATATGGGAATAAGGTCACGCATGCAAGCCATGACATGTGTCATGAGGCCATGCATGCATGGCGATGGTGTGAGCTAGGGGGAGGGTTATATAATCGTCTTATTGGTTAGGAGGAGAGGACACACCAACCTGCCCCATTCCCTGAGAGTAGTCGATTCTTAGTTATACGAAGGCATTATGAAGCGATGACCACTGACACCTAGCAAAAGCTAGCAAAAATAAAGAGTGACTATGGGATTTACACGATTTGAATATACAATGTACTATCTAATAGGCATATTAAGTGTTATCAATGTTTATACAAGCTATAGTTCGAGTGTTTAAACTTAAGCATAGAGTAGGTATATGAAATGTATAATATTCTTGACCTACCCCATTTTTATGTGTATAAAATATCCCTTAAGGGGCATTGAAAAGAAAAACTCTCCTCGCTCATGTTATTTGTCTCACCCACTCTCTCCCCTTCTGTGGAGAATCCGAGGACAATGGCCTTACACTCAAATGCGTAATTAGGACCTATCGTCAACAGCCAATTTTTAAAGATAAAACAAAAGAACAAAAAATTCTAATTTTTGAAAACATAAATATCTAGTATATTTGACCTGTGGTTTATATTACTTATAAATTAGATATATACAAATATTAAATATATAAAATGAGGTTAGAACAAACATAATAGTTATCCTTTATAAGTCAAAATATTTTATCTAATATATTGATATAAAACCTAGAATCTATTTGAATATAAGATTGTGTGAATAAGATTATAGAACGTGAATTATAATAGTAATCCATTAAAAAGTCATAAAATAATGTGTGTTAACTAGTATGAACAAGGGTAAATCTCTACAATTCATGCTCTATATTTACTAGGAAATTGAACCTCTTACATAATGTCTCTTTAGTCCCTTATAAATGTTTTATAGTTATGGTGTAAGACAAAAAATGTATTCTTATCAAAGGAGAATCTTTATTATTTTTATTTGATATCTTTTAACTTTTAAAAAGATATTAATTTCTTGATTTGTTTGGGTATCATTGGCGTTTTTATGAATGTATGATAAGTCATAATCATATAATCATTCCGCACTAAATAACACCCAATTAGCTTAACATCATCCTTATATTGTGTTTGAATAACACGTCACACCTATAAGATCATGTTTTACATAGTCAAACTTAAAGCTACTCCTAATATTTAAAAATCAAACTTAAATGGTCAAACTTTATAATCTAATTACAATCACTATTTAAAGTTTTCTTTAAAAATCAAACCAACTGATCTTTTAAATAATAGTCAAGTGTCTGTGGGATCATTGGGTTCGGGCTAAAGGTTTTGAATAAACTTACAGGGGATCTCTATTGGCCTAAGAGAAATATATTGCGAGTAGTACGACATATAAGAAACTTGTCAGTTGTTAAGTCTATTGGTTTCGTTGAAATTTAAAAGAATAATTGTTACTTGTTTTAATCCTCCTGGTGGAGGTTGGAGCAAAATATGACTAGCCAATAAGGCAATGTTAAGGCCAATTTTCGTTTGTTTGTTTGTGTTACTATGGCATGCCAAAGGTGCATGATTGTGAGGATCGCCCAATCAACTAAGTCGCCCTAATACTCAGCAATCATAAAGTTGGCAAGTTTGAGGGACAAGTATGGTGGACTAGGTCGGTTACATGTAGGGGCCACAATCGCCCTACATTTAGAAGGTCTTTGTGCTCATGGAAATGGCTAAAAGTACTCGATCATAACCTTAGTGCTCAAATGTGATCCTAAGTCCCCATTGCAACCTTGTAGACCAAGCTTGGATGCTAGTAGCTAAGTCTTTATGTCTTTATGTCTTTCGTGTTAAACTTGGGTGTATATAGATCCACTTGCAAGTCTGCCATTCGTTTTTCGAGAGAAAGGGTAGCCATTGGCTAAGTTCTTATGATATAGTTGTCTTCATTGCGGAGCTCTTCAAGCTGCTAGGAAGAGGACAAACCATCTACTATCTTGGGGTCGCTCTTTGGCGATGCTGTTTTCTTGTTGAGTTGGTCAAAGGAAAATGACACCATTTGTTTGCCTCTAAAAGATGTACTCACAATAGGTAAGATTCGCAAACAATTTCTTGCGATCCCTTTCCTTTCCGAGAGTCGAAAAAGGTTGAGTATTTCTTGAGCATTTTTGAACATGAGAGAACAATTAAATGGTATTGCATGGAAAGACTATCTAAAAGATGGTACAATGTTTTAATGGCCACGATGGTTTTTTAATCTGTGCACATAACTTGGATTGCTGGGGTCAGTCGAGATGTTCGACGAACTTTGTATATCCACTTGGCTTTGGGTGGTTAGGAGCAAATGGTTGAAGATTTTTGACTTGATCTGACATTAGACCGATGGTGTGTTGGTAAAACTTGGGATCAAGTGCTTAGACCCCAAACCCTTGGCATATCCATGGTGAGCCAAGTAGGAAGAAATGGATAGTTGTCACTATATATTTCCATGTCATCCATGTTCCATTGTTCGTAGCCTCGTCACTCATAGACCCTGACCTATGGTTGGTATGCTTGGCTTTAACAATTTCCATCAGAGTCTGTGTCGAACATTGTCCGCCAAGATGCAGAACGACGAAATGTTGTTCCACGTGGGGTGATCGAAGTTGTAGCACGTGATGAGTCGATACTCGTCTCATCTCGTTTGCCCCGGTCGGTGCCCGATCCGTCGCTTAACATCATACTTGTGTTGTGCCGGCTGGACCATGTCTTCTTAAGGCAAGAATGGGTCTTGCGTCGAGATTGTGCTGAAGCTTTCGTGATCTTCGGATTTGACACGACAACAAAAAGCTTTCTCAGAGCCCATGACAGATGAACTCGCGATTTTTGTGCTTTGCTGGAGGGATCGATCCGTGCACCACGTCGAACTGTCGATGACCTTGTTTTGCGCCCATCATCGATGATGGGCCAGAAAGAGGGCTTTTGGCAGCTGGAACTGATTCAGAAGCTCCCCTAAAAAAAAAACATTTGCAACATTTAATGGCTATGATCGGGTCCTTGCATCGTCAAATCATCGATCGATATGAAGAGTTTTACTGCATCGATCGATATCCCTACCTTTAACAAACAAGACGATTCGACCACGTTGTCGTCCAGAGATTGTGTGTTAGTTTCTTTCCGCCTTGTGCTCTATTTGTCGCCATTGAACGAATCCCAAGGGCACCATTGATTCATCGAATGTTCGATCTCGATAGTTAGCTACTGCTAGCTTCTTTGATTCAATGCAATCAAGAGAGAAGTGGTCATGTAGCTTCCAACTTCTGAGAAAGCACATGTCATCTGGGTGCTGATTTTCTTCTTTACTTCTTTTTGTTGTTTTTCCCCCAAACTTTGAACCCTTCAAGACAATTCCTTGCAGCACCAGCACTCCAATCCATTCCCATTCATGAGGTCAAGATTGATCTCAAAGCTTTAGCGGCGAGCGAGGCTAGTGCGGTCGGGCTTGGATCATCGGTCGATCGCAAGCTTCTTCGATGGAAATTAGCTCTCGGCCTCGGTCGATCCGTCTCCACGGGGCAGTTGTTAGTTACAAAGCCATGTGGTTGCAATCGCCCAAATTGGTTAATTACCGATTAATCGAGCTGGATCAACAGCTTGCACAACAATCCGATCCGCCAAACATTGCCTAAATTGGTTAATTACCGATCAATCGAGGCGGATCAACAGCTTGCACAACAATCCGATCCGCCAAACATCGCCTAAATTGGTTAATTACCGATCAATCGAGGCGGATCAACAGCTTGCTGCATGGCAAATCGGACCCAAAAATGCCCACCACAAAGCGCTAGGAGATTAGACCACACTAATTATTCGCCTAGCTCGCGAATGCTGTATAAACAATGCAAGGAGCGGCGATCGGAAAAGAATGAATTTCATCATCATGAGTTCTAGGAGGTGCTACAAGTGAAGGGTTAGATCGATGGAAGGCGCGGAGGGAAGGGGGCGGTGGAATCCGAGGAAGATCTCGGGAATCTCGTCGGATATTCCCACGCGGATGGATCTCGAAGATCTGATCCGATATTGCGGATCATCATCATCGGCGGCGGCAGCGTGGTATAAACTGTGATACGCGGCCGCGATGCGATTCACGTCGATCACGCGGCGGATCGCCGCGGGCTTGCGAATCAGGCCCGACATCCGAGGATTGATGCCCAACGCGGCACGAACATCATCATCATCGGCACCATCGCAATGGCTGCGGAGCAGCTTGGAATCAGCTGATTCCCAAGGTTGCATGATCACCGAGGCTTGCGGAATGCGTCGATTCGGAGGATGATGATGATGATGATGAATCTGATTCGGAGGATCGTTATCGGGACGACGATCGGAAGGATGATCGGGAGTACCATCGATCGCGCAAGCGGCGATATTGGCGAGCGATCCATCGCAATTATATTCAAGCCCTTCCAGCTGCTGATTGTTAAGGCTAGGAGCTCCAATGTGGCCATGGCTCAACTGTTGCTGCTGGCTAATGTTGGTGGCCTTGATCTTGGCTATGGACCTCTCCCTCTTGTGGGCATTCTGATGCCCACCAAGAGCTTGAGAGCTATGGAACTTCCTGGAGCAGAAGAAGCAAGGGAAAACCCTGGCGATCGCGGGGTGCTGCGGATCATCGCGCCGATGATGATCGCCGCGGCGAGGATGAGGAGGAGGAGGATGATGATGATGATCGTGGACCGAATCGCTAGAGCTCGACGGATCGGAAATCATATCGGCCTGAATGCGATGATCCTCTGGGGCATCATACGAGTTTGAGGCTGTCATTGCGCCCGATTGGCCCGGGGGCGCTCAGTGTGAAAGGAAGATTGAATTTGACAGAAGCAAGAAGATGATTCAAATGAAGATGGTGATGGTGATGGTGATGGTGGTGTTGGTGATTATGATGATGGTGGTGATGATGATGTTGATGATGATGAGATTGGGGATCAACTGCGAATTCAACTGTGATGCAAACCCTAAAAAACACTGGACCTTAAAACCCTAAAACAGAGAGTCCAGCTATATGGTGTGTCTTGATGGATCTGATGGACAAATGGAGCGGGTTTAGTTGGTTTTGGGGTGACTCCAGAGAATTCAAGCTCTTCTTCAAGACTCCAAGATCGCGTATTTATAGGCCCCAGACAAAGTTCCTTTGAAATCTTGGGTTTCTTATGTTTCTCGGAGCGCAACGCAACAGCTGACATCCGTCCCGACACACACGTGTAACATGCTCATCGGGGGCCAGAAGATAAAGAAAAAACCCAGGACATTCTGACATGCAAACCCATAGTTATCCGGAACGGGAACGTAACTTTTTGGAACGAGAACGAAACGCATTTCGACGAGTATTATGATCGTGGGACTAGGCATCGGCAACGTTTCTCTTCGGCTTGAGCCAAAACCGAATCGTTAAAGACGGTTTATAACGGCTTATAACGGCTTAAGAGTTCGGTTGGGGTTTGGTTTAGGTTTAGGTTCTTCAAATTGGTTTAGGTTTTTGGCTTAAGGGATAGCGGGTTCGGTTCAATCATGCATCGGTTTCAGTTTAACGGCTTAAAAACTGACCTTAACGGTTTTAAACCGTCTATAATATTTTTTACCAATTTCAATATAAAGCATAACAGCTACTTAGTTATGTTTTTTTAATAGTTTAAGCTTAGATTTTTGTAAGCGGTTTGGTTTGGTTTGGTTTGGTTTTTTTTAATGCTTTAAGCTTGACTTTTTGTAAACGGTTTGGTCTGGTTTGATTGTGGTTTAACGGTTTAGACTTAATGGCTTATCAATGAGCTCAATGAGTTCTATCGTGAGATAATTAAAGTAAAAAGATGATGCGTACGATTAAATTAGATTTGGTGCTCTCTTTTAACGCGAATTTACCATGGAATAATCAAAATACAAAAATGATGCACACATTATATTAACTTTTAAATTAGATTTGGTATTTCCTTTTGATAAGTATTGTAATGGCACAATTAAGGTAGAGAAAACGACACATCTAGCTGAACCAGATTTTAAACTAGATTTGGTGTTCCATTTCAATAAGCATTATCATGAGACAATTAAAATAGAAAAATGATGCATAAAATTAAACTTACGACAGAGGTCAATGTCGTAAAATAAAAGAACCGGCGATAACATAAGCCGATAAAAAATAAAATGGCTAAGTTTCTTAATACTTTCATTAACTAGTGCTTAATGGCTAACATTTGCAAGTATCTGTTTTGTGCTCGATCATTTTCTTATTACAAAGTGGCATTAGGAGAACTATGAGGGTTATTATAAAGATGAGACTTCCATTAACGTGTTTTACTTACTTTTTTTGTAATTAACAATCAGGAGAACGAAAAGGGTTAACAAAAACAGGTATTGCAACGATTTGCACTCAAATGAGTTTTGAAATATAAAAAAGAAGTTGTATTTCGTAACAGAAGACTGATGCAGTTCCCAACGTAGTTCCCAGCAACTCTGACCCAAGACCGACCTCCGCCCGACTTGCAAGCATCGACATCAAACTGGCAAATCGGATCAACAGCCAACGGCCTAACTTTGCCCATCGTGATCGCGATCAAAGGGCCATCGTTCGTTCCCCACCACAAGAAACTGCTCCAAAAACCCCGCCCAGAATCGTCCAATCCTTCTTTCGCAGCAGGCTCGATACCAGATCGATCGATCCCTTTTTCCCCAATGGCTAAGAAGGTGATCTCCGCAACGACAGATGGTGTGTTGCAATCTTTGACAAAATCTGATCACCGATGACTTGCCAGCAAACCAACCGGGTCCCCGATGCAGCATTGCCTACCACAAGCTACAGAACTGGATTTTGTATCTAGAGTTCCCTCCTTTGCAAAAAGCACACAGAGTTGCTACCCTTCTTTTCTTTTTCTTTTTTTGACTCGTCATCGCCCACGCCTAAGCTGATGACAGATGATACAGGATCGTCAATGAACATACATCAACATCTGCTCTTTCCAGAAGTTGAAGTTTTGGGTCCCCCTTGGAATGCAGTTGGAGGGGTTCTGTCGATCTGCTCTCTGCTCTGCTCACGCTTTTCTCCCCCTGGCAGCTACACGTATGTATTTTACGCCCCCTGTAACTCTCCCCCCATCACACGAGAAACAAAACGACGAATTCATGCGATGTCTATACGACATCTGTCTTTCTAGATACAGATGCTCATAAACACATCCACACACACAGACCTGCATCTTCAATCACACATTCTCTGATAATGTCTTTTAAGTCAAAACACTTTTGGCGAACCACAACAGACAAAAACAGACAGACGCAGAGCACACAGGCTCCAGCACAAGCCATAAGTCCCGAATCAATCCCCAGATTCGAGCGAGGTTAGAACATGTTTTCCCACTTTCAAAGGCGCTCGTAGATTTCAAAGCACGGAGCCTAGTTTATGGGCCCATTGTCCCGCGACTTCGTCTTCTTCTTCTTCTCCTCCGCCCAAAGTCCTGTATACATTGACCTTTCGTGCCTCTAACTTGCTCTTCAAGCACCGGCATTTAATGTGGCTTCCTGATAGAACATGTCCAAACACAACAGAGGAAGTTTTCCGAACTAGAATTGGACTCGCATTCGGGGGCATGCAATAAAGCATGCCCCCCCCCCCCCATGACGAATCTTTTCGTCAGTTGTTACATGGAGCACGCTTTCTTCTCAATTCGAGTTAAGTTTCTACAGAGTTCAGTTCCAAAGCAGTTTCTTTGATGTGGATGGAGTTCGAGAAGACACCTCAGAAAGCAGCCGCAACTACGGACTCGGTGCCATATCTACATCAACAGTCATATACACATGTAATATACGTCTAGCAAGTAAACTCGTCCACCATGGCCTTCCAAATACTGTAGATATACACAGCCTGTGGTCGCTTTTTTCAATAACTAACGATAGGATATTCTAAATGGAAGCTGACACAATGTCGTGAATCCAACTCATCATCTTATCCGTTCCTTTGATTTTGGGCTCTTGAATCATTGGACATTTACTCGAGAGACAGCCAGATTATAAACCAATAACATTCAACAACCGTGTTTGTATTGGTGGACCACAATTCTTCTTTCCATATGTGTGGTTCCTCTATGTAAATGGTTTTATAAGAACATGTCTTGGCTTTTTAATGACGAGTTCAACGAGTCAGAATGAATGAAGCTGCCACAACCTACAATAACATGAAAATATCAAGGCTAGGTAAGCTTTCATATCCGATCGATCGATGAGGTCCCCATAACCCAATCATATCCGTGAAGCAAAGAAGATCCATGAAAGCAAGGGGCAGAGACAAGAAGAGAAAGAGAAAGAGAGCAACTTTGTCCCCAGATGAGTTAGATTGTTATATCGTTTTGTATTGCAACACCTTAGAAGGTTGGCCTTACCGCATCGCTACTTTCGAAGTAGTTTTAATATCAAGGTTTTTTGTATTGTCATGTTGCTTTAATATAAACATACATTTACAGAAAAAGAAAAAAAAGCAACTGAAGAAAAATATGTCTAACTGACTTAATCTACGCATATGATGTAAGGGTCTTCAACCATTACATGGGATGAAGGATTAGAAAGCTGGGAAACATATACCTGAAAGGGACAACAAAAAAAAAGGCTCAGCTTCTTCGGATCAACTTAATCAACCAACCGATGCTACGAGGTTATAGGGGAGACTTGGACAATGCCAAAACCCCCCGAAAATGGCAACCAAACATCACCATGTCTTTGTTCATTCTGCGATCGGAGGAGATAGATCCCAAAGACTCCTAATAGGGCATGGCTCTGTTTAACAGCAAAAGGCCAGATACGTCAAAGTCCGAGCAGAAGTCCTTTTGGCTCCATTGAATACCATTGCGCTGGTTGCGTACTCCGATCTTCCAACCTACTCACAAAGAATGATACCTACCACCCCCCTTTGCAAAAGAAAAAAAACATGTCTTTGCTTATGCAAAAAGATCTCTAGAGCATATATATATATATATATATATCAGAGGTGCAATCCAACTTTGAAGTCTATGAGTTTTGGTGGTCGTCGACAAAAGAGATCGACGTCACAGAAGAAGTATTCAGACATCAAAGTGAGGAAAGTGGATTCGGCGATCTCTCTCACCTGAAGAGGTTCTCCAAAGTATACAATCCGGTGAGGCACCGCATCTGTATTTGCCAGAAAGGCACTGGGGGATTTCATCACTAAGTTTGGTTCAGTTAGATTCAGATTTCGATACATCGACACTTTTCTATAAGAAAGCAGCACACAACAGCTATGTATGTATGTATAGATAGATATAGAGAGAGAGAGAGAAGAACCTTCTGTTTTTCCATTTACAGCGTGCGATTGTGCATTGATTGTTTAAGAGGAGGGCCGAGGCCGCTTGTTCCCGATGCAAAGAGGGCACTTGTATTGCTCGATGTGCTCGGCTTTGGCCGGGGTGATCTTCACACACTTGCCATGGTACCATTTCTCGCAGATATCGCATCCGATCCAAAACTCTTCGCCAGTGTAAGGTCCTCCACACCGGCCACAAAATGTGTCTCCATGCTCTTCATCTCCTCCCATTTCTTCTCCTTCTCCTTCTTCTTCTCCTTCTTCTTCTTCTTCTTCTTCTTCTTCTTCTCCATCCCGTCCTTCGTATTCTCGCCTTTGTAGCTCATCCTCTTCCTTTGGCATCCGTGGCATGGCTGACTGTTTGGCTGGCTTTCCCTATTTCACACAAACCAATCACACCATGAATTCTATGGCACAAAAAAAGAGAAAAAAAAACAAGTTGCAACCCAGAGTTTCTTAAACATAAGAAGAAGCAGAAACATGCATCAATTTGACGGATATTTACAAAACATAATTACGCCTGAAAACATTGTGAGAATACCACAATGTGTCTGAAAGTTGCGAGACTAAGCCTTAAGCTTTTTTGGGGGGAGGGGGCGAAAGAGATTTACTGAAGAAAATCCACCAAAACTACATACCATCGAAATACTTTTAGTTTTTTTTGCTTCATTGTGTCTTAAGAACACTTACAGATTTCCCTGATGACTTGAGCTTTGTTCCGTTGATGTTGACTGAAGGCTTCTCCTTCGGCAAGGATTGTTTCTTGCCTGAAACCACCTCCAGAACAGTTGGCAGCTCATTTATCATGTTGAACAGCCGTTTCCTGCATACATATTTATAGCCAGTAACAACAACATTGAAGATTTGCAACGACCAACATGTAAATAAAATAAACACATATCATATTAGAAAGAAATAATTAAAACAATTATTACAAGCATCTAACACAAACTTATTTAGGTAGTACGCTACAACGGTTAGTGATGTTCATTAGTTGATTCAGTTAGTTAGGCAGTAAGTTGCAAGGGTTAGAGAACTTCAAGAATGTTAATTTACTTAGATAGTAAGTTATAATGGTTAACGAAATTTAAGGAAACAAAGCTAATCAGCTTGAATTAAGTTAGTAATGACAAGCATATACTCTTTTACTTGGAGATAACTTTTCGTTTTCCATACAACTCTTTAAACATTAAGGTCTACGATTTGTTGGGTTTCACTTTAAACTGAGAGTACAAAAGTAGCTCCTTCGACCCAAGGCAGTTAAGTTAGCCAACTCTTGATGTCTTAGTTGGACTACTTACATTGGTCAAACTTCAGTTGGTTCAGTTAGTTTGATGTTAGGTCGGTTAAGTTAGTTACCTTACTAGTCCTCGTTAAGTTATATAGATTGGTTAAGTTAGTTGGTGTAGTCAGCTTAGTTATGTCGGAAAGTTCGTTAGATTGGTTAAGCGGTTACCTTTCACTTCGATCGAATCGAGCTGCATAAAATGAAGAAACAGCAAGGAGCCAAACATCGCTATGAATAGCAATGAGAGAGAGCCAATCACGGCGTTCCAAGCCATTTCTCGGGAAATTGATGCCCAGCGCTGGCTCCGGAAGCTCTGGAGGCACCTCCTCAGCTGGCAAATTCACCTCCCATGTCGCATCTGGGTGCCCATACAGACATAGATTCTCCTTCTCTAGTGTGTATGCAAGTCAAAGCACACAAGCACACTAAATCCCTCAGATATCAAGCAAGCTCACAAGGTGTGCAATACAAAAGAATGCATCATGAAACCCTAAACTCCACATATTTATCAAGCAAGCAAAAGAGAGGGAGAAAACAAGAGAAAGCATCATGAACCCTAAACCCTATATAGATATCATCCACGTAAAAGAGAAGCAAGTAAGAGATTGCATCGTAAACCCTACAACCTAACCCTAAACCCTCAACCTATTTGAGTTCTAAGGTTTAGCATTTGGGAATCGTGAGCGAGCATAAAAGATTCATGGAAAAGATAGTTTATTGTTGGTTAGCTATCAACTGTCATTCCAGTTTGTGAAGAATAAAGAGACAGGAAACAGAAAAGCTACAGTATCAGAACATTCCCCGAACCCTAAACCTTTCATATTGCAAAACAAACCGATCTATGTGTTGTGTTGATGAAGAAGCAAGCTATTTGTAGCAAATAAAGAGTTAAAATATGCAATTTCTATGCACTTATGAGCTTGAATTTCCATTGTAAAGAAAGGATTAGAATATACATATCTATGCATGGATGAGCCTATAACCACTGAATGCTCAAAGAAAAATCATTACACTAACATTGAAGATATATAATCGGAAAAAGAGGCAGTGCAGCTGTAGTGAAAGCTCTAACCAATTTAGGGTTAGAACAAGAAATGCACTTCTCAGTCTATA